>JAZGTJ010011776.1:0-12122 GCA_036877575.1 Botia almorhae
GAGGCAAAGTTGTGTCCCTCATGTACACCCACACAACGGCCTCATTCACACAGATACAATGAAAGAACATTTGCGATGTAATTTAATGAGGTTCATATGCAACAGACCTGCACGTGTGTTAGGACAGAACCCACATGTTTACAAACACCAGTACAAAATCAGAACATCAGCAGCTTTATCTCCCACTGCATCTCTCTAACTAACCAGTATCACCAGAGCCACACTTAACAGTCCCAGTATTCTGACCACACCCACTTCCTTCAGTCAAAGTCATGTGACCTTGTTATCTGTTTTAAACAGCTATAATTACTGGCTATTAAATGATTTTATAGTCTAAAATAATGTAAATTACAGTGCAAAAATAGCTGGAAAATAACCATGAATTGTGGACATTAACAGTTATTTCCGAACGCCTTCTGTATGTAAAAAATATGATCTTTGATTTTATTTGCTGTAGGTGCCTCCACCTCTAACTTTTATCTGTTTGCATTGTGTTCACATGTATGTTCTGCTATCAAAGCCAAGAGAGAAATATCTAATATATTTAAGTGCAACTGATCCTAGATCAGTTTGATCGGTGGCAGTAAATGGTGACTGTTGCGTGTTTGCCACGCCCATTTGTTCTGCACCAATCAGGTTGAGTCAGCAGTCATCGTCAGCAGCTGTACAGGAGATTATAGAAGTCTGTGTTATATGGTTATCAGGCAGAGAGCTCCATGTGTCCTGCGCTTACGGCTGCTGGTTATTGAGTCCGCTGGGGGTTTGAGCTTCATTTTGTTTTTGGGTCCTATAGTTTATTATTTAGTGTGTGGCTTTGAGTCATGATGTTACTGTGATCCACATTATGAGTTGATTTTTGAGTTTGGCTTTTTTATTTAAAGTTTTATTTTAGAAAAAAAAAGTCAGGAATTTCATTCAGTTTTACCATTTAACAACACAAGCAGCATAAAATCAAAGGGTGTTTTTGATATTAAATGTGACTTTAAAGTCCATTTATTTTCGAAATCCTAGAGTTGTACTTGAGTTTTTTCTATGTTTGCAATGCATTGAAAAACATTTAGTTGAAATATTAAATTGGATATCTGGAAGTACAAATAATGGTTAGGGTGACTCAAAACAGCACAAACATGACCGTTTCTTCCTCAGTTTATTGTGTTTGTTTTTTGGATGTGTTAGTCAACATTTGGTTTATAAGTTTGTTGTATCGTGTGGACGGGATGTTTGCCAGCTGCTCGCTGCTGTTGAATCTGTTTTCATTTGAAACGTTTAGTCTGTGAGCGACGAGGCGTGTGAAGAACAACTGAAGCGCGTGTGATCGAGCAGATAACTGCTGTGGCGTGTCTCTCAGATGAGATCAGACCCGGAGATCAGATTCATTACAACCAAGAGCCCCAGTGATGTGAATTTTCCCTCCTTCAGTCTGTTTTCATCAGTAAATACAAACTGAGTCATGACAAGAGAATGTGCTTAAAATCCTCCTTTTCTGAATAATACATTAAAAAACATTAAACCATCTGAGGCAGACACCGCAAGTGACGCTAGTCCCCATGAAATTGGCTGACAAATTTAGGTAACATGAACATTTCCCTAATGTTTTAATTAGTAACAGACACATTAAAAAGGCTATTTGAAATGTTTAAGGAACATTTTTAGCTGCTGGCATGTGACATATGCGGCCTGTGTCATTGGCTGTAAATCTACCCATTAGTGTTGCATTAGTGCTTTGTGTGTGTTTGTGTAGTCTTGACTGTGGGGTAAGAGGTGGTGTTAACGGCCCAACGGGTCCAGAGGGGCAATAACAACTCCATTCCGACAGACCCCATCCGCACAACTCCCCGGAGATCAGCAAAAAGCCCCAGACATGAGAACAGCCCCGTATGAACCTGGGTGTGGAACCATGTACTGTTGTGAGAGGCTTATTTTGAATCCGACCACACGTAACTAATGTTCACTCACATTTAAAAACGTTAAATGTTGCATAATCCTAATTATGAGCTCAGGTGGTTGGAAATTCACCAGCCTGTTAATAAAAATGTAGGACTGGCTTTTTCAAAAAGTGATGCTAGATGCGTTTCTGGGTTGTTTTGAAGCAACAGGACTTTAAAAAAACATCTTGATTACTGTCATATCCTTTCAAAAACTTCCACATTATCTAATAACCGTTCAGCTGTGAGCTCTTACTGTCACCCAGCAGTGCATGCTGGGAAATAACCCACACACGACACATTTAAACGTGCTGCTTAGTCACCGAGGCAGATGTGCTTCCTTTTAACAAAACAGCAAACATCTGCGTTTGCTGTTGCCGTGGATATATTAGGTTTTGTTTAGTTCTGGTTATTGTTATTAGTTCCGTTATTGTATTTTTTACAGAGCAGAAACAGAAAACAAAACTAGGGAATATTTAGCTCGCTTACAACAGCTCGAGCTGCGAAGATTTTTCCACCTTCATGTTCCATCATGTTACAGTTCGGACAGAATTTGAGGTCTCTGAGGGCTCTTTGTTACTGAGCAGCAGATCGTGTGAAAGTGGAACGCTGGTCTCTATAAACAGACACACCAGCATGAGGATCACAGACCTGCAGCAGCGCTTGGAGAGCTGTTTTCCAGACGTGCACTTGTTAAAAGGGTTTTCCGGTGATAGTTTGGTAAACTGATTGTTTTGTGTTGCTTGGACATGAGGCCTGTGAGTTCAGCGTTGTTGACCTTTCTTTCAGAGCTGGCCAGAAAACTTCAAAGAAATCACCTGTTTATGACAGACACAGTTCAGAACATGAACCTTCACATGGACCTCTGTGTTATTGGATGTCTAACAGCTGCTCCGTAACATACTGTAACTTTTAGATGTTCTGCAGCTTTGTTTGACTCACAGGAGAAATCTGAGGCATGTGGGTGGAGTTATAGAGGAGGGAAGCAGAAAATTCACTGAGTAATCTTTACGACTCAACAATTAAACAGGAAGCACAGACTGCCCCTTTCCTGTCCACTGTGTTAAATACTAAATACATTGAATATCAAATGGTGTGACTGGAAAAGTGCGACACTCTATTCTTTATTTTCCCACCCGTGTGACAGCTTGTACCATGTGACCATGAGCCCTCAAACACTGGACGCTTGTGTGAGATTTTACATTTATTTACAATTATGTTACCATCTCTTAATGTTCATGAGTTCTGTCATAAGAAGAAAACTGCAGATATTCAGAGCTACCTCAGCTGACGCTAGTGTCAGTCTAACCCTCCTGTGTATACATTATCAGTTTAAATCTCTCTCTCTATTTCTCTAAAACACAAATGTGTTATTTGCCCTCCTCACACTGGAAGTGCTCATCTCGACACACAGCTGGTGGGATTTAAGCAGTGCTCACGTAAGTGAAGTATAAATAAAAGTGTCTCTCCCCAAAACTCATGTTTGGTTGATGCTGGTGTTTTGAATCTGGCTGGGGCGTCTTATAACAGACCTGCACGTTCAACTGAATACGAGAAGATATTTAAATATCTAGCGATGAATGCTTCACCTACAGAGTTTACCATTGAAATAAACACAATGATTTAACAATTCAATCATGTTTTACTGAAAAAAATAAAACACCACGTACAATAATAATTACAATAAAATTAATCATGTTAACCATAATATAAAAATCTGTACATTTCATTGTTTGTTTTTCAGTACAAGAGGGAAGACTGATACAAAACAACTGCATAATGTAAAGACACATTTACGACGCAGAGAAACGCTGCTTCTATACATTTCATAAACATCTTTTGTTTCCTGTAAGCCAACCAGTGGCCTGAACAGATTTACTCATGTCTGGCTGTTGTGACAAACAGTTAATAGTATTAATAGCAGTTTATACTCTTTCTGTGTGCTTAACAGCTGTACAAGGTGCAGTTAAAAAATAAAAGACATTTTCCTCATTCAATGTCTCCTTTTAAAGAGCTTTCAGAAGAATTTGCGCTAGCAGCCGACGTGGCAATACTGCAGGTCAGCCTACATGAATAAAACAGGAAACAGGTCTGACATCACTATCAAAGTGTGATGTCAGAGCACACGTTTCATGTGCAGGTGAGCTTGTGAACTCAGATTCTGTGTTCTGATTGTCATTGATCACAGTACCATGATCTCAGTCTCAGTTTTCTCAAAGTTGTCAAAAATGTCCTTGGAACATTACAAGAACGTTTTTACATTACATATCATATATATTAAAAAGTTATTTCTAAGTAGTGAAACTTTTTCAAAATGTTACAGTATTTAAACATTTTAATAACGTTTTTAAAAGCAGCAATAACATTAATACAACATGTAAAACGTCGGATATTTTGAATGTTCCTAGAACTTTCAAAATAACATTTTTACAGTTTTTGTTAATGGAAACGTCTGGGAAACGTTCATACAACTTAAAATTGTTACCCGGGAAAGGTCTATAAACCCAAACCTCACATCCATGATACACTCACACAGTTTGTAAATGAACATGCAATAGAATCTTAACTCTTAAGGTTTCCTAGCAACAGTTGTCAACTCAAACACTCAGCAGTAAACTACAGTAATACTGACTTGAAGGGAAGTGGTAGCTGGGTGAAAAGAAGACAGGCTAACTTGTAGCTCTCTTATCTCAAGGTGACTTGTTTTAGATGCTGCCTTTGTTCTGCACACATTTGGCTTTGGGTAAGACAATAACTGATACACATGTGCATGATGTATGTGTATCTTGTGCTCCTGCATCTAAAGCATTTGAGTTCTTTAGGAAAGATGAAAGTTTAAACACTCTCTGGTTTAAGTCTCATCCTAAAACTCCATTTAATATTCGACATATAGCAGCACTTGTATAAAGACATTCAATAACACGTTCACTCAGAGAGTGAGAGAGCGAGCGAGGGAGGGTGAGAGAGGGCGAGAGAAGCACTTGTCTGTGTGTGAACAGATGTTTAGGCTGTTTTAAAAATACTCATGGCGCAGACTAACACCAGAAAACTGAAAATGTCTATTTAATGATTAATATTCAAAGCATTACCAAAGTTCAACAAACATCTGGGAGTGAAATGTCCCTGCCAGTCTGAAATCTAAAGCCATTCACTTCTATAGCAGCAGCAGAAGTGAGATACACAGACTCATGTCTGCTCGTTTTCAAGTTTTTTAGCAGTTTCATCACCAGCTTCATTTACAACTCTAACCCTCTCCCCAGCTAACAGGGAGCGTTCTCAGAACGTTCTCTAATTCTCTCAGAGTTATCAAAATATGTTTTTGCAGTAACGTTAGTAGAACATTTTTAAGATATACATCATTTATATTTATTTAAAATAGTTAGTGGAACTGTTAAAAAATGTGACAGAATTAAATGTCTTCAATAATGTTTCAAGCAATAACATTAATGAAACATTTTGGATTTTTTAACATACTTTGTTACTCAGTGGAAAGGTTAAGGGAATATTTTTACAACCTAAAGCTGTTAGCTGGGTTTCTGGGCAGTGTTTATTTCACAATATTTGTAAGATCACTTCTGTACAGTTTCTCTGTGAAATCTAACTGTACTGCCGGGCTCCGTTCAGCTCCACACGCCTGTATGAAGAGATGTTTGTATGTTCTGCAGTCAGATTTCTGATTCTCGCCTCAGGGGCCGCGGTTCTAGCGGAAGGGTGGCATGGCTGTGGTCAGAGTCTGAACCCGTGTCCGTGATTGTCCCCTCGGGGCTCCAGCTGTCTCCAGTGCCCTTCTCCTTGTTGGGAAGGGCCACTTCATTCTCATAGTAAAAAGAATTCGAGTTGGACAGGATGTATTTTTTCTCTGCGAGTTCCCTCGCACTGCACAGTGGGGTGCTGGGCACTTCATAAGTCTTGTGAAAGAGGGAGTAGTCAACGTTGTAAAAGTTTTTCTCCTCGAAGAGGACGGGCTCAAAGCGTTGACCCCAGAGAATCTCGTTTGCCACGTAGGAGCTGCGACACTGCGTGGTCATGGCGGTGGCTTCCACCATGCCCTCCAGGATGACCACGATTTCAAAGTCCGAGTTCTCCATCTCCTGTTTGCTCATGTCATAGAAAGGACTGTCTTCATCGATCTCGTGCACGATGGTGATGGGCGACACCAGGAAGATGCGATCGATGCCGCTGTCGAAACCCACGTCAATATCCATTTGATCCAGAGGGATAAACTCGCCCTCGGCTGTGGTGCGAGACCTGAGGAGCTGAGCGCGAACGTGCGCCTCTACTAAGTGGCTTTTGCGCAGGTTGCCCACCCGCCACATCAAACACAGCTTGTTGTCCCTCATGGCCACCGTGGCGTTGTGGCTGAACACCAGCGTCTCGTTCCTCTTCTTGGGCTTTGCCATCTTAGCCATGACAGCGCCGATGATGAAGGCGTCGATGATGCAGCCGATGATGCTCTGAAACACAACAGTGAACACGGCGATGGGACACTCGTCCGTGACGTAGCGATAGCCGTAACCGATGGTGGTCTGCGTCTCGATGGAGAAGAGAAACGCCGCCGTGAAGCTTCCAACGTTTGAGATGCACTTCGGGCTGCTGTTCTGCAGGTCTCCGTGAAATATAGCCACCAGCCAGAAGATACATCCGAAAAACAGCCACGACAGCAGGAACGCCAGGCAGAAAATCACAAACATCCATCGCCAGCGGATGTCCACGCAGGTGGTAAAGATGTCGGCTAGGTAACGCTGGCTCTTCTCGCTGACGTTGATGAACTGGACGTTGCAGTGTCCATTTTTCTTGACAAACCTGCTCTGGGTCTGGTGACGAGTCTGGATCTTCACCTTCCCGTTACCAAACCCGTTGGGTACCGCAGCAGTGGCCAACTTCATCCCGTCCTCCTCTGATGACACGATGCTGTAGCGGTTGGCCCGCACACTGCCCATCACCTCAGGCTGGGAGGTCTGTGCTGTTTCTGCTTTGGAAAACAGTCTAAGTTTCTGGAAAAAGCGTTGGAGAAACAGTTTTGAAACGTTTACGGGGGCCAACACAAGCAGGAAATGGTGAGGCTGTTCAGAGCCGGACGCAGGACGCGTCTCTTCGCTTCACGTGGAGCTTTTGATTGACACAAAGGTCTAAAGGGCCAGTAATGGGGTGGTCACACTTGTGTCATCGAATCTGGTGATGTCATCAGTCAATTGTCCTATCAGAAACAAGAGATAAGACACAGTCAGCGTTCACTGATAGAGACAACAGAGAAAATTAAAAGAACTTTGATTCACAAGTCTCACAAACCGAATTCTTTGTTCTCACAGCACACGCTGTGAGTCAGAGACCAAATGTGATGTGTAAAATTCTCACGAATTCTCGAAAAGTCTCTCAGCTTGAACTGCTCAGTTTGTACACTGATCAGATTATAATATTTACATTTCTCTCTGAATTGTGCGTTATGTGAAGTTATACTAACTTGGATGTGTTGTATGTACTTAATCAAAACTCTTAAAAATACTCTAAATTTATCAGGACCCCCATCATTCCTTTCACAGCAGAAACATGCAACAAGAATCCACTCAAAACAGACAAAATATCAGAGCTCATCCACTCGCATTTTATTCATCATAAACTCACAGAAGCTTCAGAAAACCACAAAAGAACCAAGAAATTAGTAAATTGCTAGAATATAAGAACAGTTCTCCACCTGTCTGTGGATGCGCTCTCGTTTGAAGCATTATTCCCCACTGAAGCATTAGTAATTCTGCTTTTCACGCACTGCACTCATCAGTCCGGGTACATGGAAAATGATTTTGCTCAGTCAGTCATGTGTCTTTTACTAGAGCACTAATGAATAAAAAACCTGCGCACCAGTGAAGTTCTGAAACACTTTGAACTCAAGACCTGAAGCCTTTAGAGTATTTAGAGAGGTAACAAGCCTGAAACAGCAGAAATTATTGCCTAAACATCAGCGAGGGTAAAATCCAGCGATGACTGGTCTTTTGTAGGGTGCCGAGCAGAGACTGAGAGAAAGCTTGTTGATCTGAGAACTTTTACTTTGAGATCTGATCTTCTCTCTGTGTAGTATAATAAACACATGAAATCTCTCTGTCAATTCCCTGGACGGAACTAAATCACAGCTCATTACAGACTGTTCTCTATTGTTAGCAATCAGAACTGAATAATGCCTCATGACACCTAGATATGTTATCTATCATTTCACTTCATCCACTTTGATTTCTTTCGGTCTCTTGCTGATCAGTTTTCACTCACGGATATTTTCTTGCACGAAACGACGGTGTTTCCATCCAGAAGAGATATTTTGATGGCGTGAACCAGTGAGGACCACTGGAAAATATCAGTGGTCTGGTTAGAATATTCACTGTGTTAATATCTTAACAGGTTACACGTCCTGACCAACAAGTTAAAGGTCGAGGGTGTTTAACAGACGACTGACAGCTGACAGCAGCTGTGCTCAGAAACAGACGAAAACACGCTTATTAACAGTGAATTCAGTACGACAGACATCATCAAGCTCCCTAAATCAAGCTTCAATTAACACAGCATTATTGAGTGAAAACACACAATCATACAATCCACATTTATTTAGTTGTGTAAAATTAAATGGGCGTGTGTGTGCTGTCTTACCTTTGTGTTAGTAAATCAAGACGAAGCAATATCGCAGAAAATCTTTACTATCCACACTTCATATTGATGATGTTATGTCCATAGTTTGAAAAGCACTTATTAGTAAACATCAGAAATGCGCACTTTGTCTATGTTTGCGCCACCGGTAACTGTTGCATGTGCTGCTCACTTCACGCGTCAAAGCTATTTAAATCACACGCACCGGTTAGCCACGCCCTCTCCCCAAAACCGACCAATCCGGAGAGAGGGGGAGTTTCGAGCGCGCAAGTAAAGAGATGAACTCAGGTGAGACTGAACTCAGGTCAGTTTTCAAGCCTCCGCAGCAGCGCGTGTAATGCATGAGTAATATCACAGCACTGTAAACTGAGGATCATTTACTGAACACTCACTGCTCGCTTGAGTCGCTTATCTCATGTAATGATTCAGAGTTACTTTCCTCTTCCAGTCTGTAAATAAAACACAGTATTTAGCAGCTGTCCGCTCTCTGTTTGTCTTTCAGCCTCATTGATGGGCGCTGCGTCCCACCACAAGGTGGAGATCTGGAGACCGAGGACAGCGCCCTGAGACCCGGCCGCACGATTCTGTTCACTCCACTGGCCAATACGATAAACGTGTCTGTCTGTGTGGTATAACGATTATAACATATGATAGTGATGATGTGTTGTTATGATATATAGACAAACAAATTCTGTTCTTTGTTTTCTCTAGGCGTACATTGTATGCTGTATTGAGTGATCAATTAAAAACGCCTCGGATATCACATGCTTGCTGTGTTAACAATGAAAATGTGCCCGGGGTCATATTTGTAAGTCAAGGGTTTTGGGTCATAATGTAATCAATGAGAATGAAGGTTCTACTGCAGTCAAACTCCCACTGTGATGTACTGAAATGAATATACAGATGTGTTTTGTGTCCAGGTGACAGAAACACAGAGCAGTCAATCTCTTTCATTCATCTGCCAGCAGAACCTTCTCCGGGTCATGACAGCTTTGGTCTTTCATTGACCATCTCTCTCTTGTTTGTGCGGTGAATGAGTCAATGCTCAGCACTGCCGTTTGGCAGCCAAGAAGGTTTTCCATGTTTGTAGTGTTTGTAGACCCATCATGGAGCTCAGGCCTCACCCAAACAAGTGTGGCTTTAATTAGAGTCCTCTCAGTCTGAGGTTTGGTCAGCAGGGAACCTCTCACAGTCTCCTGCTTCTCCATTCTCTGTGTGCACACAGGGTAAATAAAGCGTGCAGAAAAGTTACACGAAGAGCAGTTGTCACAGGGCGGTTGTGTTGTTCGCGTTCCTGTAGGCTGACTGCTAGAGCATGTGTTCAGTTCCTGCATGCATACTTGTGATGCACTTAAAATCCTTCTGGATAATGTGTCTGCTAAGTGCATTGATATAAATGAAATAGGAGCACAATTACCCTCATAATGTTCAGTTTCTTGACCATTTGTTTTGCTTCATAAGACCTCAATATATCATCAGGAGACCTCACAGCTCCAGACAGACATCAGCTCCTGTCCAATACAATGACAGCAGAGAGAAACAGGCCTGTCCTGCCAGCGCTAAATATATATCAGTCAAACTCGTTCCATTTTTAATACCTGCAATTACAACAAACACTGGTGTCGTTTTTCATTTCCTGCCTTCTCACTTTGTTTTCCATCACAGAAATCTCAAGTGGATCTTCTCCATTTTTCCAGTTTCTCTGTTTATTCCTGTTTGGGCTGTTGGCGTGCTAAGCTGACTGGACCGTTATTGAACAGGCTGTTTGGAAAATCATCTGCTAAGGTTACGTGTGTGTGTTAAAATAATAGAGGTGAGTAACTTCTTGTTTATTCTGTTACTGGAAATAAACAGCAAACTGCTGGAATGTCCTATTTCACACCTTCCGAGTGAAAGTTATAAATTACTATTTTTTTCTTTGGCCGATAAAAAAAATGAACGGTAACAGGGCAAACAAAGACATTAATCTCAGCGTTAAAACTATGTTTGTGAAGACAATTTAAAAGTAGGTGAATATGTCAGACCGAACTTTTCCATTCCGCACACGTTCGATCATCACAGCAGCTTTCTGTCACTGTACACTGAACCGCAATCACAGTTTTCATCACCGAGCGTACAAACACTTGTGAAGGGTCTGTGGCTTCATCACTGTCTAGAGTTTAATGTCATCAAAAAGACATAAAAAGAATGAATACACGCCGGGTTTAAAGCAGGAGTCCAGCTTCTGTTAGCTGCATGTATCAAACAAACATGTTCAAACATTAAACAGAGGTTAGAAGGTTGTGGAGCTCCACTTTAAGAAAATCAGATAATGGAGGATAATTCTCTCTGGTTTTCCGTGAATACTTTAGTCTGGATTGTAATTGATTAAATCTGTTTCTTGGCGATTATAAAGCTGTAACAGTTTATACTCCATCTGCAAATTCAGTTGACTGTAAATACTGACAAATTTCTGAAGTATTGAAGTATTTCTATTTATATTCTTGAACTCTTGCAGACGGCACATACTAACGTTTCCAACACGCGATCATATCGAGCCAAAATAACACATGAATCAGAATCTGTTTGTGTAAAAACAAAAAGAAAAACAAACAGAATGATTTAAGAAAATAACGTTTCCTCGCTGTTTTTTTTAACATAATTATATGGAACGGTTTTTACTGCATTGAATCTGCCTTAAGAATCAACAACATGATTCATGGTGTTTATTGATGGTGTTTCATTGGTGTTACCATTAATTTTAGGTTGTAAAGACCGTTTACAAAAATTGTATCTTTAAAGTTCTAGAAAAGTTTGTTAGATGTTGTGTGAACGTTGTTGTTTGATTATCAAAACTTTATTCAAACATTTTTTTCAATTCAAGTAACATTTTTAAAACATTCTACTAACAATTTATGAATAACACATTTGATACATAGGATTTACAACATTAAAATAAATTCTACTAACATTATGGCTGTTTATAATAAATTCCCTCAACTGCTGTCTGGGAAATGTTAGTGGGATTTTAATTTCAACTGGAAATGTTCTCAGTGAGAGTGGAAAGACGTTCGGCATTTACCGAATGTCCTCAGAACTCACAGATGTTAGTTCTGATGTCTTCACACTTCACACTACGCTCCACAAGCCTGACTCACTACAGACACAAAAATAAACGAACAAACTGATGTCTGCAGAACGTCCCTGTCCAGTCTGGAAATGTGTGGAATTCCAGTTGTGACTATGACTTAAGTGAGAAAATCTGAACTCTGTGGATCAGGAGTTGATTGTGTTGCTTAATAGTGGAACAAGAGGATCTGAAAGCTGTCTGTTAAAGAATGAAAAGATATCAAGTGTCTCTCCTGGAGAATTTAAACAGGTTTTATTTGCTAGTCTGATCTGATGTCATTTTATTTAAAAACTTTGAAACTTCAGCAGAACTTGCACAAACTGTATGTTTTACAACCAAAATATTATCTTTAATATACATTTAGGCATTTGGCAGACGCTTTTATCCAAAGCGACTTACATTGCATTATACCACACATTGATCACTATACATTGAGTATGTGCAATCCCTGGGATCGA
>JAZGTJ010011777.1:0-16552 GCA_036877575.1 Botia almorhae
CTTTCTTATACTGTGTTGAAAAACCTGAGCCATGTGTATAGCACTTATTCAATGTTGTCTCTTATTGTAATCGAAGTTGCTTCCTTTCCTCATTTGTAAGTCAGCTAAATGACTAAATGTAAATGTAAATGTAAATGTAAAGTCCTTCAATACTGTTTATATCACAGATATTGTAACCAGGTGTGGAAAACCACATGTCCCCTGTACCTTCTGTATCCAACAACCACACAAGGCCTATTCTGCAGAGCCTCTGAAGAAGTGACATGCATAAGACAACCAGGAAATTGTTTGTATGTGAATGAGATGCATCATGGACATGATATAAACTTGAAATAAATGTTAAACCTAAAAGAAATAGTTCACCCTAAAATGAATTTTCTTCTATTATTTACTCACCATTATGACATTCCAAACCTATGTGACTTTTTGTTCTTCTGTGAAACACAAAATAAGATTTTTTGAGAAATGTCTCAAAATGTGGTTATGTGTTCATATACATTAGAAGTCAATGGGTGCCACTGTTGTGTGGTTACCAGCATACTTCTAAAATCTACTTCTGTGTTCCACAAAAGAAAAAACTCATACAGGTTTGAAATGACATGAGGGACAGTAAATATAGGAAGAATTTAAATTTTTAGGTGATCTGTCCCTTTAATGTTACTATGTTGGTTTGCAGATTTTAAGTTTTCTTACTGCATAGTTTCTGTGTGTGGACGGTAGTGTAAATTAATTGTACTGCGAGGAAATATTTAGATGGCTGCCGTACTTGCATTTCATAAATAAATGTTTAGAAACTTTAAAAGTTGTAGCGTTCATAAATATGCATGTAAAAAAAGTCATTTGTTATTATTATTTGTCCTCATGTTTTATTATACACAAAAACAGACAACAATACAGTGGCAAAAACATTGCATGCACTTTCTTTATACAGCATTTTCCCACATTTAACTGACCACATTAAACTTTTAAACTTCAAATTAAGTGGTAGTTGTAATTTGACTTCATGATCATTAGATCAGAAACCTTGAATTGAAACCTTGAAGTAGAAATAGAAACCTTGAACTGAACTTCAGTCTAATAAATAAGTCTTCAAAAACTTCTATGGTGACATGAGCTACATAGGACAACAGGACTACAGGACTGACGCCAGATGCCAGGAGAGTGAAGAGTTGATGTGGTTCCTTTATCTGCTACTTCAGTGCTGCTCGCTCAACCCAGAATGCCATTTGTGATGCTTGTTAGAGAATCTACAAATTAAGCTTTAAATTAAAGATAGTAGTAGAAAGTAGTAGAAATTTAAGAGGACAGTGGAAATATTTTTATCAGTTATTTTATCAGTAGTTTATCAAAAGGCTAGACATATTTTTTTAAGTATAATTCATGAGTTCCCACTAACATGCAATCAGATAACAAATGCATATTTAGTGCTGCCCAGGGGAAGCATGGAATATGGCCAAAACCCAGAGTACTCCCCCATTTTTGACTGAGCTAATTACTAGCCAAAAGTGAGGTGGCGTAAAGATGCTGCAAAAACTGTCAAGGGACAGAGGCGAGAAACATTATATACACACCCCCTCCCAAACCTAAATAATGTTACTTAAATAATGTTAACCTACAGTCAGGTCCATAAATATTGGGACAAGAAAAATGCCCTAAGAACAAGCAGGAACTGAAGACAGTTGCAGTAGAGGCCTGGCAGAGCATCACCAGGGATAAAACCCAGCGTCTGGTGATGTCTATGCGTTCCAGACTTCAGGCTGTAATTGACTGCAAAGGATTTGCAACCAAGTATTAAAAAAGTTTGATTTATGATTATTATTCTGTCCCATTACTTTTCGTCCCTTAACAAGTGGGAGGCACATATGCAAACTGTTGTAATTCCTACACCGTTCACCTGATTTGGATGTAAATACCCTCAAATTAAAGCTGACAGTCTGCAGTTAATTTAATTTCAAATCCATTGTGGTGGTGTATAGAGCCAAAAATGTTAGAATTGTGTCGATGTCCCAATATTTATGGGCCTGACTGTAAATGTATAAACTTCATAAACACTCTTAAAATGAATAAACTTCATAAACACTCTTAAAAATGTCAAAATATGTAAATATTCATTAAATTAAATCTCATTTGTATCATATGGTTTTATTATTGTCATTACAATTTGTAATAGTATAATCAATTTATTAGAACTGTAGGTGTTATTACTATTCTTTTTCTGCTCTTGAGTCTATGGCAGCCCATAGAATGGTATGGTAAAAAGTTATGAAATTTGGCACAGAGAGGACAGTCTGTAATGTAACCATACCAAATTTACAGTCTCCCTCTAGCGCCACCGACAGTTCAAAGTTTTACTTATGTTTATGCTGATGACTTTCCAAATACCTTGGCTCATGACAATTCAAATTTATCCCTATGATGTCATTTTCTGTCATGGAAATGTTCCTGACAGTTTGAATTAAAAAAAAACTTTTTTAAACTCCTCCTTGGGCTTTTGTCTGATTTACATGGAATTTGATTTGTAGCATCTAGACACATTCTAGACAAAAGGTTTTTTCCTAGATCAGAGCTTTTCGATAAACCTGGCCATTTTTAAATAATTGGTAAACAAATTTGATAAAAATGGATGTGAGTCCGTATCTTCACAATGCTTTTGTGTATTGACATGAAGCTTTATACAGGGTGGGTGAAAAGTAGCATTAAGAAATTGGTAATAAAGTCCATATTTCTATTACAAATGTATTGAAACAAATTGTACATGTTCTTTATTACATATAAAAATGAAAGCCGATCTTTAAATTTTAGCGTAAGCACTGGTGGCGTCAACCACTTTCCTCAAACGTCTAGGGATGAAATGCACAGTCTTCTAAAGAAAGTCTTTTGGGATATTGCTGAGAACCTCTCGCGGCCAATGCCTGTACTATCAACACAGAAAATCCTATTTCTATTGTCTATTTTCATCATAATTCCAGTGATACCACAAGTTCTATAGCCAATTTTAATGCTTAGTTATTACCCACCCTGTATGTGTCACCACAGGGATGACCTGAGGGTACATGCACAGTTTCGTCACAGTGCCACCTACTGGTGCCAAGATTTTGGCTTATAATTTTTGAATGCTTTGTCCTAAAATCTTGATGGTTGTGTTTATAGATTCCTTGAGGCATACCAAGTCCAACTATTTCCAATGTTCCTTGTTCGTCCATTTTGAATTTTTACACCAAACGGTTGTCGAATGACTGGTCAACGATTTTGATGGCACAATGCGAAAAAGCATCCGAGGCTGGAACTCTGCAATGCTTTGGTGTATGAACATGAAACTTTGCACGTGTAAAAAAAAAAATAAAATACTCAATAAAATTATAAACTAATCTAAATTATTCGTTTTATAAGCGTCCAAATTGCAAGATGCCAAAATTACATGCTAAATTACATATTTATCAGAACTGGCTCATTGTAGTGCCTTTTGAACTACGTAAGTTTAAAGATTCTTCTAGATTTTTCTAATATACTCTAAGAAATAATCTAATTAATCAATTAATTATTATCTTAGCTATCGTCAACCATGTATACGAACGAATTCATATGTATAGGCTTACCATGAAGACTTTAACATCTATACAGCAACCAGACGCGTCACTGCAAAACACGTGACCAAAGCGGAAGAAGCTGCAGAACGGTGCATCTAGCGCCTCTCGTGAAGATCTATGCTCTCCATCTAGTAACGTCAACAGCGTCTCAACATGGCGAACGGCACAGGCTAATAACGGGCTAGCGTCTTTCCCCTTTCACCTTCCCTTAAAGCCTGTGGAATAGTATGCAGCCGTCACTGAAAAGAGCTCATAAAGAGTTTGAATAATGGAAACGCGGGGAATAGAGCAGATGGTCGACTTCCAGCGGTAAATGATACACATTTAAATACTGAATTGATAGTTTTACAGCTAGCAAACTTAGCCGTTGCATGTTAACCATCAAAACTACAAAACCACAACCACACAAAGTCTGTTAAAACTTAAACGAGTCTTGGATACTCACATTTGAGAATAATAGGAAACATGAATTCTTATTAGTACCTGGACTGTAGGTAGCGCAGTGCTCGAGATTTTTTAATAGGAGCTAATGTAACAGTACTATATATCGTACAAGTTAGTTTTACAGTATTAAACACTACCACTTCTAGCTATATTATTATTTATATGAACGTTAATTTTAAAAACTATGTTGTATATCAATATAAGTGGCCTTCATGTTGGTGATTTGGCCAGTAATGTTTATTTTCCAGCCTGTTTAATTTGCTTGTTGCATTCATGCAGACTTGGTCTCCATGTACTTTTTAATATGGTGTTTTGGACATTTTTCCTCTCATGGCCTGTGTAGTTGTGGCTCATGTTTCTTAGATTTGCACGTTGGAATGTCACTGTAACAGAAAAAAGCAGAACAGATCTCAGTAGTAAAACACTAGTGAAAAGGTATGAAGCTCTAGTGTGCACTGCTGTGGTCTCTTTGACATGGACAGATGTTGGTCTCCAGTAAATGATGGCTGACCAAAATAGATTGTGAAACTGGTGTCTATTCCTGTCCTCTGTTTTCACAGGTTACCAAATGATGGCTTCATACTGCTGTTGTTGTTACTGTACACACCTATTGGTCTGTGTTTGATGCTACTACGGATATTTATTGGCGTCCATGTATTTCTAGTGAGTTGTGCTCTTCCTGACAGTCTTGTCAGAAGGTAAGAAACTACCATGAAGTGTAAATTGCTTTAGTCTTTATAAAAGACATCAGAATCAGAAATCCAATAACATTTCAGTGTTACATCAGTTAAGTGGGCTTTATACTGTGCAGTAAAGCTGCATTATAATGGTGCTTGGTAAGATCAGTATTACTGTTGACAAGTTTAACAAACATTGCCACATAACTCAGCCCTTTTAACCCCATGTAGATTTTAACCCCTGTGAATTATTAAACATCCTCTATTTTGGTTTACTAATAAAATCAAGCCATGCAACCCATATCTCCCAGCATTTTGTTACAGTGATTAGGACAAACATTCAATCTTTCCATTAATCTTTGTGTATGTAGTAATATTGACAGTGTGTATCTGTCATTTCAGGTTCATTGTGAGAATGATGTGCTCAGTTCTGGGCCTGCATGTCTGGCAGAACAGCCCGCACTTACGCGACAAAACGGCCCAGCTGTACATCTGCAATCATGTTACCCACTTTGACCACAATATCATCCATCTCCTGACCTCCTGTAACACGGTTAGTTTGTGTGTGTGAGTATGAGTGAGTGAGTGTGCATGCACGGCTGGCTGTGTTGCCAATGTTTTCCTAGCATGACGTAATCTCTCCTCTTCGTCCTTGCCCTTGAATTGTATTGAAGTTCTTCCATTGGTTTACTCAGTTGATACAAACACAATGGGGTCTATTTCTCCTGTCACAGCTGTACTGACTTAATACTGGGCATGAGGTCAGTGATTGGTTCCGTTCTCTTGGTTTGTTGCACTTCAAACGATTTGGTTTGTTTGGATGTATAACAGCAGGAGTAATTTGAATTCAGATTCAAACTCTAGTCTTCTCTCGCTGTTAGGTTGTGACTCACAACTGACTTTTTGGTGTTGTGAAAGCCACTTGATATTCCTTTTACTGACTGTCACTCTGGTTACAGGTGTTATTCGCCATTATTGCAAGAACAAAAAGGTTTTTGACTTAGGTTATTCCTTTACACAGAAAGCATTTGGTCTGCTCCTGTTAGCTATTGTAGGAACAGTTTGTAAATACAAAGGTCAGTTGCAAACACTGATTGTGTAAATGTAACTATACATCTAAACACACTTTGGGTAACCATGTTCTGCTCTCTGTTTTTTTTGTGTGCATGTCTAGCCGCTCCTGGAGGGCCCTGTGGGGTTCCTGTGCTGGGCGAGAGGTTTTATGGAACTGGGACAGGGTATAGGGGGCAGGGCGGAGCTGATGGAAACCCTCCGCAGGTACTGCTCCTCTGCTGGAGCTTTACCTCTCCTACTCTTCCCAGAGGAGGACACCACCAATGGCCGCGCTGGCCTCCTGAAGTTTAGGTACATCAAAACCTTTTTCTGTTGACTGCTAATCGTTTGACATTAAAAAGTCTCACATTGTAAGCTGGAGAAAAGTGACACGTTCTGTCTGTCTAGATTATTAAACAGCAGGTAACAGGTGACCCCAAAAAGTATTTAATCTTTTCTGAAATGAAATCATTTTAATCATTTTTCTGAAATGGCCAGGGCAGAAGTTACAGTCTTTTGTGTTTTGCTCTGTCTGTTTTTTTCTCTCTGCAGTTCTTGGCCTTTCCTTCTGTCTAACTCCATCCAGCCTGTGGCATTGCTGGTCAAGAGGCCTTTCATAGCTCTGGTAATTACATCTAAGCCCTTTATTGTAATCTGTAAATCTTTTTTCACACTCACTGAAGGATGTGTGTGGCCCTTGAGGTTGCCAGATCTTTTAGTAGTAGTATATTTTAGTAGTTCATTGTTTACATCTTTTGCTTGACTGTGTATTATGTGTCTTACCTGCTTTTAACTTTTAAATTAATGTAGCCCTTGGAATTTCCATCAATCAGGTTGAAATGAAGCTGTTCACAATAAAACATAAACTTAATAATTGTCAATCAGCAACAGCAATTTGTGTCAGATATTCAGGCTCTTTCTCCATCCCTGATTTCTTGTTAACACACACAAGAGAGTCTTTGTGTGAATGCAACTCATTAGTAGGATATTTATAGCCGCACTGATAATAAGTGACTCACAGTGTCAAAGGTCAGCATATTAGCACATGGTAACCTCTAGCTCCTTGCTGTGACTACAATACTGCTGTTTAGAAATGGATTTGTGCTATAGTGATCATTGGCGTATGTAAATGATGCATTCAGCTGCTGTATTTTGCAAGTACAGCAGCCACTTTGTATTACATTAATAAAGCACTACCACTAGCATCTTCTATTTTGTTCTGAGTTCTACAGTTACTACAGGCTTCTTTTGTAGCATTTTTATATCATAAAGTTATGAAGTCAGTCAAGGTTTCTTATGCAAGAACAGTCATAATTTAGTTGTGCATAGTATGTTCTGTATAGTATGTGTGGATGCGGTATGCATACATTCTGGACATACTACATTCACCATGTTTTCATTGTCATGTGACCCATATAACAACCAATGACAAATAATTAATTTGGGTGTTGTTAAACAAGTCCAATATACCAACGAGGAATTAAATTTGGTGAATTTGACAAATTTTGAATCAGGGTAATATCTCACTATAGGTTTTCTCTACTGTTAATTACATACTGAAGTTTCTAACATACTGTCCATTACCCATTGGAAGTAGGGGATTTCGGATGTAGGGCTTGATTAGTAGCTTTCTTGTAGCTCAGTGGTTAGAGCATGGCGTTAACAACGCCAAGGTCATGGATTCGATCCCAGGGATTGCACATACTCAGAAACAATGGATATTATAATGCAGTGTAAGTCGCTTTGGATAAAAGTGTCTGCCAAATGCGTAAATGTAGTTGGTTCAGGTGAGTTTGGAGCCCTGCAGGAGCTGCCCTGCTTTAAGACTTCTGTATGAAAATTACTTCTGTTATTATTAGTGTAGGTTCCATATATGTCTGGGTGGGTTGGGAAGGAAGCTTTTTTGTAAAAGAACAGATTTTTGTTTTATTTTCCTTGAGCAATATTTCCACTTTAAAGGAATATTTTATTTATTTTCAGAACACACCTGAATCGTCATGGCTAACAGAGCTGTTGTGGACATTTTTTGTACCGTTCACAGCGTACCATGTAAGGTACTACATATTACAGTCTCTTCTTTGTCCAGTCGCAGTATGTTAAATGTACAATCCACTAAAGTGTCTTTCAACAGGTCAGCACTGGTAATACGCTTCTTTGTGTTTATAGCCTCAGGGGTCATATGTACGAAACTCACAGAAGTGATTGTTGCAGCTCTTTGAGCTCTGACGTACCTGTGACGTGGTTTGAAATATGATCTTGTAAATGAATGTAAAGCAAAAGTAGTTCTGCTCTAAAATGTTTGATGTGAACTCGTACTCGAGATCAAAATTACTTAGTTTCAGTTGTTACAGATTGTACTTTTATTACTGTCACTTTTCAGTATCTTCAGTATCTTATTTTCAACTTTTATTCATTTTCTTGCTTATCATACATTACAATCTATAATACATACTGTAGTATATCTATTTAAATAATATACTTTTATACTGTATTTTTATTGGAAGTAATAATAAGGATTAAATGTGAACCATAATAATCATCTTTTTTATCTTTCAAAATATAGTAGATGACTAACTGCTGATACAGTACAACAGTGTAGAATGTTTCTTCTTTTTTCTGAACCAGATGGCTTCCCCCAGTAACTAGAGAGGATGGCGAGTCTCATCAAGAATTTGCCAGAAAAGTTCAAGAGGTACTTAGTAAATAAAAACAGTTTTCTTTATATATTTTGTGTTTGTGGGTGTTTGCTAAGGCAAACATTACTATTCCCTTATATTACTTTAAGTACTGTACACTAAAAATTGTGACATGATGTGAATGCATCACTGGAACATGTGGGCGGTTTGTTTTGAATTGGAGAATAAGCTGCCACCTAGCAACGCTCTGGCATCGCGACAGCTTTGCACAGACATGCACAAGTTTGTTTTTTACAAAACATAAACACTGAGTGCTGTTTATTTTTTGTGTTTTCTGTTGGTAGGACTTTTAAGCAGTCTGTAGCATCTGTTGAAATATTTTAGTTTATGCTTCTGCAAAGTGATTGGCTAGAATGATTTGGAATACAGCCATTTTCTTAACAAACAGTGTATTCAGTAGCAGGTGCCTTTCACACATGCAGTAAGTCTCACAGCAAATGGATACATTCTAACTGGATGTGGTTTTGCCATCATCAAACTCCAGTGAATTTCAAAGTTCAAACTAGTTTCAGGAACCATCTGTTGACATTGCTTTTCATCTCTGCTACCTTTAGAACTATTTCTTGTCCAGTTCAAAGCATTCTGACTTTTTTGGTACATTGTTTGGTGTGTAATGTCTATTGTCTCCCACTACCAGCTTCTGGCGACTGAGCTGGGTGTGATCTCCACACAGATCACTAAAGCAGACAAAGCTGAACACATCAAAAGAAGACGACACACCATCTCTCAGACTACACACTCAAGTAAGCAAAGACTATATGGTGAGAAATTACATCATGATGTAAGTATTTAATCACTGTGTCAAATTAGTTAAGTTTATGTATTGTGCTATCTTCACAATCTCAAAATGTTGTGCTGTGAAATGAAACGATATGTTTAACTTATCCAGATCTGGGTGCAAGACCCCGCACAGTGACACAGGGTTTTCTTCGAACAAGTGCAGGGACCGAAGATTCACGAGTAGCACGAATGGCACAGCAGGTGAAGGAGGTCCTGCCTGACGTCCCCACCTCTGTTATAACCAGAGACCTGTGTATGTTAACTGCCATAATGCTTTGCAGTATGGAACATAGTTTTACACCTCATTTTAACACTTAATGTCTTTAGGCATGAAATCCCTCTGTTTAAAATCTCTGCATCATCTGGTTAAATCTTCCCTCTTTTTTAAAATAAGAACAGCTAAGCAATCTTGACAGCCTAATTTGCCTATCAGCTTCCTGCTATTTTGGACCAGCAGTTATGAACTATACCATCCTGTCACATGTTTTTCTTGTTCAGGATAAGTTGAGTTGATAAAAATCTGTGTCTTGAATTAGGCAATATTTGACCCCTTGAGTTAATTTTCAGAGACACTTTTGTCCTTGAGACTTTTTTTCCACTTTCCTTCTTTTTTTTGTCAGGTACTTACAATTTAAACAGCAGGTTAAAATTCTATTTTACGCCTATTCTTTCAGAAGAGGAATTTTAAACAGGAAGGTCAGACCCTTCCTATCGAATCACGCAATGGGGTCCAATGGGGTTTTGCTATGCAGTTTTAGCCGGTATGGACTGCTTTTATGTAACCCCTTTCATTTGCCTCTGTACAGTACAGACAAACTGTGTGGATACAACCATAACCAACCTGGTGGAGCACATGGATCAGTTCCATGCTGAGGCCACTGCAGGAACAGCATCAGGACCTGCCAAACCAGCAACTTCCTTAAGTTCATCGACAACAGCCTCCTCACTCACTCCAAAGGTACAACTGACCCTCACATCACCTGCTAAAATAATGCACAAGCAAATCAACCCGCTTCCCCGAACCAGAGTTACCTGTCTCCCATATCACTATTTCATATCACTGTTTCAGTAATTCTCTGTCATTTGTTGCTACCATTGCTGCCTTTAAGAATAATTAATTGTAGCTGTTTGTTTCCAGAGTGACCAATTAAAATAGTTTCAGTTTTAAACCACAGGTCAAGTTGGTTTAACTATAACAGCACAATGACTTCTTTATATGACCCATATTGGTAAATGTACCTATTAAATAACTTTGAAACCTTCTGGGCAGGGAAATTGACACAAATAATGTTGTGTATTCATTTAACAGCCAGCTGTCAATTCTTTTGAAAAAACACCAGTAGATAGGCACATGTCCCTACAGGAGAGAAAAGAGGCCTTATATGAATATGCAAGAAGGTAAGAATATTGAATCTATTAAAATTGATAAAATGGGAATATATATAGTAAAACATCATTATGTATTTAAGATATTAATTTTGAATTTTACTATGGCCATATCCACTAGGTATATTGATATAGTTAAACAGTGTTTTACTCCCATTTTTAATCTGTTCTCTTTTTTTACCCTCACCTGTAGACGTTACATTGAAAAACATGGACTGAACAAAGACAATGATCTATGACTGTGGACAAATACACCTGACAAATTGTATAGGAAAGACAGCTGCTTAACACAAAATCCACATATACAAAGAAGTCACAGCATTGACCCAGAATGAAACAACATGTGTTAACCAAACATGCCGAGAGAAGACTCACAGAGAGATTTTCGTCAGACTGGATTTTTCCTTTCTTGTATATTTCTTTGTAAATCCTCTTGCATGGCAATCATGCATGTTGTTTTATTATTTCTCTGCAACAGAAAACAATTATTTTGGTAATTTTGGCAATTTGTATTAAGACCCAGTGACCTTGGCACACTTCATATTTTTATAAGGTCCAGGGTGCAGAATAGGGATTCAGAAATGTATGTAAAGTGGACTAAAATACATCTTAAGGTTCATTTTGTTGTAATGACACATGTTGAATGCAATATCAGTTTTTAAAGTCATTAAAGATGATTTAAATGCAGTGAACGTTTTTATTGTGCCTGTTGTCCAGTGATATATATTAACACTAAAGTACATCCATTTATAGATAAGCTTTAAACCTACCAATGAGAAATGTCTTATATTATTGCCTCATAAGTTCTCACCTTGTAGTGGGAACAACTAATTATCTAGTTAACAACTAGTTATACACAACAGGTAAACGTTGGACATAATAAACTACATTCAAAAATGATTCAAAGAGTTTTGAAAGTGGAAAGCCGTTACGATCGCTCGATTAACCAATGGGTATAAAGTCTTCACTGTGACGCGTGCATCTGTAAGTACCATTCATTATACACGGCGGACAAACTAGCCAATAAAAAAGCTGGGCAAACCCTAAAGCAACCAATTAGAATGATGGCAACGTAGGCGATTCCTTCAGACTGAATAAGTAGAACCACATCTCCTGTTACGACCTCATTGTTAAGGGGCTTCAGCTTAGCTGTGTTTGTTTCGGTTGTTTTTGTATTGTTAAGTACGCAAGTAAGGATGAGGGAGATCGTGCATTTGCAGGCTGGACAGTGTGGCAACCAGATTGGTGCCAAGGTATGAAGTAATCGTTTTAGTTATGTATACTAAATGTTAATTCATTAGAAGGAATAGACAATTCCCGCGACTTTGTTTCGGTATCGTTTTGACGGTTTAATTGTTTTTCCTAATCGTTATTTTGTTAGATGTATTCCGTTGTCGTTTTTGTTATCATGTTAAAACCGTACTATATATACTTGGGTAAAAATATGTGATTGGGTAACTCAAGTTTTTATTCGTAATCCATACACGTGCTTAATAGTCCTAATTGTGAGTTTTGGGTGAAATCTCCTAAAAATACGTTTTTGTGTAGAAATAGGTCATCCTGAATGAAGTAATGTTAAAACGATGCGTTAAGGGTGTTGGCTACGCAGGACCGGTGTAATCTCCGATTCGTAAAAGAATCGGTTCTTTTTTAATGACTTGGTCGAGCGGCTGAAGTGACACTCATTGCATTAAATATTCGAATATGCAGTTACAATTAATTTTAAACTTCGTTGTTAGTAGAAACCGTTTATAACCGTACATTAAACGGAATGAATTTAGGAGCTCAGTCGATGGAAAAATGTTCAAACGAGCCGATTCACATAAATGAATTGGATGTCGTAATGAGGTCGGTTATATCTGGTTTGGCTCATGAAAAGTGTTGGAACACCAAATGCCATAAATACCCTTACAGTGTGTCGAAATTCATATCTTTTGTGTCGTCGAGCAACATGAAATTGTTTAGTGTTACTGAGTCGCACACGTTGTCTTTTGGCTCGGGTGGTGTAAAATGGCCCCGGTGGCTTTGCAAACTCCATTTTCCAAATGTGGAGCGCATGTAACGCGAAGCACAGGCCCATTGTGTGTTGGGTTAACCAGCTTTTTTTTAATCGTTTTTACTTGCGTTTATAGTCTTATCCGCGGGCTATACTTTTAGTAGAATTAGTCAAGGTCTAAACGCAGTTGCTCTAACACGAGTAAGAATATGAAGTATGGCTTTTGATATTTCTGAATACTTTTTTTTTCAGTTCTGGGAAGTCATTAGTGACGAGCATGGAATTGACCCTACAGGCAGTTACCATGGTGACAGTGACCTTCAGCTGGACAGAATTAACGTGTACTACAATGAAGCCTCAGGTGAGGAAAAAGCTGACGCCCTTTGTAATGTTTTTAATTCTTTGATTTTCCTTCCTACCTTGGCTGTGTTCATGGTATTTAGCTTGTTCTGAAATTTTGCACTTGTGCCTTTCAGGTGGAAAATATGTTCCACGTGCTGTGCTGGTGGATTTGGAGCCTGGCACAATGGACTCCGTAAGATCTGGTCCATTTGGTCAGATCTTTAGACCAGACAACTTTGTGTTTGGTGAGTTAAATTTTTACTTGAGTGAGTTGGCAGGTTGTCTATGTTCAGTTGATGCAAACAAAGACATTGATTTGGGGAAGCAATTGATCCAACACTGGCTCGGGACAGAATTTGAATGACATGCTTCTGGTCTGATATAGATCTAGTTTCCTCTTGCATAACTTTTTTCCTGTTCTCTCTTATAGGCCAGAGTGGTGCTGGAAACAATTGGGCTAAGGGCCACTACACTGAAGGAGCTGAGCTGGTTGACTCCGTTTTAGATGTGGTTCGCAAAGAGGCAGAGAGCTGTGACTGTCTGCAGGGCTTCCAGCTCACCCACTCCTTGGGTGGGGGCACAGGGTCTGGCATGGGCACACTCCTCATCAGCAAAATCCGTGAGGAGTACCCTGATCGTATTATGAACACCTTCAGCGTGGTACCCTCTCCTAAAGTGTCTGACACCGTGGTGGAGCCCTACAATGCCACACTGTCTGTCCATCAGCTGGTAGAGAACACAGATGAGACCTACTGCATCGATAATGAAGCCCTGTATGACATCTGCTTCCGCACACTTAAACTCACAACACCTACATACGGTGACCTCAACCATCTTGTCTCTGCCACTATGAGTGGAGTCACAACCTGCTTGAGGTTCCCTGGCCAGTTGAACGCAGATCTCCGTAAACTCGCAGTCAACATGGTGCCCTTCCCCCGTCTGCACTTCTTCATGCCTGGCTTTGCTCCTCTGACCAGCAGGGGCAGCCAGCAGTACCGTGCCTTGACTGTTCCTGAGCTCACCCAGCAGATGTTTGATGCGAAGAACATGATGGCTGCCTGCGACCCTCGTCACGGCCGCTACCTGACCGTTGCTGCTGTATTCCGTGGCCGCATGTCCATGAAGGAGGTGGATGAACAGATGCTTAATGTTCAGAACAAGAACAGCAGCTACTTCGTTGAGTGGATCCCCAACAATGTCAAGACTGCAGTCTGTGACATTCCACCCCGTGGCCTCAAGATGGCCGCCACCTTCATTGGCAACAGCACAGCCATTCAGGAGCTGTTCAAGAGAATTTCAGAGCAGTTCACTGCTATGTTCAGGCGTAAAGCTTTCTTGCATTGGTACACCGGTGAAGGGATGGATGAAATGGAGTTCACAGAGGCTGAGAGTAACATGAACGACTTGGTGTCCGAGTACCAGCAGTACCAGGATGCCACAGCTGAGGAAGAAGGAGAGTTTGAGGAGGAGGGTGAAGAGGAGCTTGCCTAATTTTTTGTTTGTCCCTTTACAAAACCTGTCTCTGTTTCTGCATTTCCTGTCACAACCTTCAATTGTACCTTTTCATGTTAATAAAGCAACTATAATTGTCACTTGTCTGAGTGTTTCTTATAGTTGTTAATGTCTTGGAAGTCAATGAGTCTAGATTTATTTTTTCCCTGGGTATAAAGAACTGGGACCTGAGACAAATCTACAAAAACAATCTTGGTACATTTTTTTTTTTTTTTTACTGGGGGTGTTTTGTAATGCCTGTTGTCACCACTGGTGTTTTTGTGGCCATTGTAGACTTGAAACTATACAGGAATTTTAAAGAGACTCTTTCCAGGCCTACAAAAGACTTTCAAAGTAGTTTATGAAATTTCCAGGTTCTTATGAGTAAAACTTGAATATTGCAATGATGTCTGATTTGTGGGCAACTTTATCACTGGACAAATTGGTCCAAAGAGCCTGTGTGAATCAAAATATAAGACAAAAAAGAAACTAGCCAAACTATCCCCAATTCCTGGGGTGTAACCCTGATTGCCACTAAATTAAACCAGGGTAGACTAAACTACTGGAGATAAATTTCCTTAAAGAATTTGGTTTAAACACGTCTGTAATTTTTCAGTGAAAACAGTTTGGCTGGATTATGTGTTTATCTATGGTTCAGTAGTCTGTAGGAAGGAAGATTTTCAAGAGTGTGATTTGATTGTCCTTGACTGACGTTTAGTAATTTTAGTTGTCTGAATATAACAGGCTTCATTTATACGTATTTGAAAAATGCCTTAATAGGTAACATGCAAACTCAAAATGTAGCTTATATTTTAGATTGAACGTAGATTTAGAGAAGTCCATGTGACAAGTGTTTTTATTAAATGCAATTTAGCATGTTTTACAAACATTGTCATTGGATATTCCAGTGTATAGCCACTATCTTCCTCTAAACAAACACATTTACATAGTCAAAGGATAAGGAAACTATCACAGCTTTGTTCTGCCTGCCACACCCTTGGCTACATAATCATTCTGTTTAATGACCTAATCTAAAAGTGAAGTCCGTATGATAGTGTCATCAACGGTTTTGTCTTTCTTCAACTGTTAGAAAAATGTTTAATAGCAAACAAATAACTGGGTCAGTTACTTTAAAGGAATGTAAAAAACAGAACACAAATGCTGCAGTTCTATTTATTTAGTGCCAAGTCAAAATGATTACGCAAACATGTCAGTTTGTTTCTAAATTGTTAATATAATCTTAACGGGCAAATGTCTCACCAAGATGACATTTATGCAACCAGACTGTTGCCATCGTATTTGTACTTGCAGGGCATAGCATTGTTAGTAAAGTCACGCTAAGGTATCTTAAAGCTGGGTTTATTATGACCTTAGTGACAAAATCAAAGACTTACAGTGCCTTGCAAAAGTATTCATACCCCCTGAACTTTTTCACATTTTGTCACCTTACAACCATAAACTTGTATTTTATTGAGATTTTATGTGATAGACCAACACAAAGTAGCACATAATTGTGAAGTGGAGCAAAAAATATATACAGTTTTCACACTTAAGCAAATAAAAAGAAAAACTTACGCAAAAAAAAGTGTGGTGTGCATTTGTATTCAGCTCCCTGTACTCTGATACCCCTAAATAAAATCCAGTGCAATCAATTGCCTTCAGAAGTCACCTAATTAGTTTTTCTCAATTGCTTTGGCACATTTTTCAAAACAGTCTTAACATTCTCTAAACTGTGAGTGCAAATGTCACAACTGTTTGCAGGAACTTCAAAACTTGTCTGCAAAATGTAGTTACTCACCCAAAACATTTAATTCATGCTTCAAAACCTAGTTATTGTGTCAATAATTTGGCCAAGGCCACCAAAATCTAAAGTATTTTTGTCATTGTGTGAGCCACACTGATCAAAATGTAGTTGTTTTTTCACCACAACAGTCAACCATGAAAATTAAGGGTTTAAACAAAAATCTCATATTTGTTGAGAAAAGTCAATAGTATGTAGAAGAAAAAGCCTATGAACATTTGTATTTGTACAGTGTTTATTTTGTACTTCATGTGTATATACACACAATACAAGTGTATTACTGTACATGTAAAGTAACT
>JAZGTJ010011778.1:0-16552 GCA_036877575.1 Botia almorhae
TGTGTTTACCTGTGAAGGCAGTCTACATTCTCTTACCGTTTTTTAAATGAAGAGACATAAGAGATCTGTGAATCTTTTCTGGATTTCTTTATTAATATATAACAGACATGAGATCTTGTATGACGCATTATGATTAGGACCGACTACGCTAAATTTGCTTCCAGGATCCCAGAGACACGTTTTCTCAGTAGGATTTTAAAAACACACCTCACAGATACAGTATATTTATAAATAAATGACAAATTGAACACATTTTTTCGTCTCATTTCAGCATGGCACGCAGTGAGCAGGCAACCCATTGTACATAAACGGCTCCAAGCAACATAACCCTTATGCCTTCAATAAAACAAACTAAAAACCATTTAGCCTGCCAGGATGGGGGAGTACAGTAAATGTCCAAGAAGGTTCAAGCCTATGGAGCTTGTGCTGAGCAGCTTAAGAGATTTGTCAAGTCATGTATGCCACCACATAGACCTTCAAGAACCATCTCCATCTCTCTCTGGGAAATATCTACTATAATTTCACATATTATAATGACGTAAACTGGCTCAAACCTGCATGCAAAATGGGTCAACGTCTTCTGTCCTTCATTGTATTACTGCATCTTTACATTCTGTGTAGGTCCCACCTTCATCAACATCCATAAGAACTTCATAAGAAATTCCATCCCCTGGTCTAACTCTATAAATACACAGCGTACAACCAGTGGGACATCACGCTCCCTTAGCCCTGCCATCTGTCAGGAAAGAGCAGGCAGTGCTGAGCGCAGGCCAGGCAGACCACGAGGAGCAGTAGGTTCAGCTCACTAGAGAGCCCTCAGCCCCGCTTTATAGTTCAGACTATTAGACATAAGGACAGTGATGATGTGTTTAGACCATCAGTGTAAACTGGACACGGCTGTTAACCTCCTTAACAGCCTTTGGCCCCTGGTCTTTAGTAAGAAAAAATTAAGAGTAAAGGAGATTTTCATTGTTTTTCCTAATAGGCATGAGATTACACATGGAGACTTTTGAAAAGCTTTTATGCTTTTCTGAGCATTTTCTTTTATGCATTTAAAGTGTGTTCTCTCTAGAGAAAATGTCTAGAGAAAAAAAGACCCTAGAATTGCTGACTTAAAAACATTAAAATAAAAAATAAAAATGTATGTAAAAATAATATTATATAATTATTATTATATATAATATTATGCAATTTGGCTTCTCAAGTACAGAGTTATATTTTTAGGGATGTTAATTGGCATATTTTGGCCTTCGCTGTTTATCAGAGCAGTTATCTAAACACGTTGGGAAAAAATTAGTTGCCCCACGAGCTGTTCTTTATTCCAATGGCATACTTTGTTTTCCAACCAAAACAGCAGCCCTCTCAATAGCAGTGATGGCCTTCACAAACAACATCAGTCACACATCAGGAGGGACTCCGACTCCGCCCTCGAATTAACTTTTGCATGAATATGCATATGTCACAGCTTATTTTTGTCTCTTTTGCTTAATTACTTCTCGCGTGCATTCCGAATAAGATCATAGCCACGGCAAATTTACTGATAACTCAGGCATTAGGAGCAGGCAGAGCGAGAGTGGCCTAAAACGGCTTAATGAAGTGCTCTTGCCAAAGGGCCCCATCGCACTCTGTTTATCTCCCTCCGACCTCATCGCTCACACTTCTGTTATCAGAACTGTTTACGCTGGTGCTCAGCTTACAGGCTGATTAATTAACCACCGCCTCTGCCATACAACACAAGTCGCATTGGCAAGAGTTTCACAGTTTGAAAGTCCTTCCTCCCTTTAAATAGCAAATGTATGGATACGGTCTGTCCTTCTGTTTACTCCATTTATTAACTCACCAGTATTTTTTACAAAGTATAATGCAATCCAGCCCTTCCTAATGTCATCTAAATTGCAAGCGTGGTGGAATAGAAGGTGCCGCACGTCAGCATCACCCCCCACCCACCCCCCATTCTGCATGACAAGAGGGCTGTCGCTTCTGCAAACTCATTTTCAGACAGCCATTTCACTATCCGAGTAATCAGAACTTTTTTTGTCTGCTGTCGGTGGGATCCAGATGCATAGAACGGCAGGAGGTAGGATTAGAGCAGAAAGACTTTGATTACTGGAGTACCAGAGGTAAAAGAACCACGGCTCAGTGAATAATTAAAGCAAAAGTTGAGGAACAAAAGCAGCAGGCTCTCGGTAATCCAAAACAGGCAGTGACTCGAAAACAGGGAATTCCAAAAACAGCCAAAAGTAAACACATAAAACAGAAAACATCCAAGACAAAACAAGTGGATTTCAATCCATTACAATCCTCACTTAAAAACAATATTCATCAATATGATTCGTTTCATTTATGGCTACTTCAGAAAACACTGTAGCCTACAATAATGATTACTATATGCCACTGGTCTTTGAAATTGAAAAAACAGTGTAGTAGAAATTCAACAATTAATTTGGTTTATTCCAAATGGATAAAGGCAATAAAATGCAGGACTGCACTATTAGGACCTGATGTAAACAGGACCAGGAACAAATAAACTGTAGCAGGGACAGTGCATGCTTACTCTGTGGGAGTGGGCGGGTGTTGCATAAAAACACAATAATGGAATGGAAAATCATGTAGTCTGCGACTCCATGCACAGCTCTGCATGGGCATTTCTGTCCCCTGGTTGCATAAATCATAGATCCGGAAATTACTGATAGGAAGCTGATACAGAACAAGGAAATTGACTTATTACATAAAACAAAATGAAAAGGAGTAACTGAAAAGTATGTACTTAAATACACTGAAGAGTAAATCAGTAAACAAGAAACAGATGAAGGGAGAAGATCAGAGGATGGAAGCTGATGGGTGGATGTGACCAGATGACCTTCAGGAGCAGGAAAGAAAAACCATGCAGAGAAATACAAAACAAAGAGAAAAGTAAGACAAGCGGAGACAGTGGGGCCAGGGGCCCTCCTGCCCTTCAACTCCTGAAGTTTTTAAGATATCTGATTGGCCATGAAGTTTAGCCTTTACTATACTTACTTTTATTCCCATCCATTGCTGAGAAGCCGTTTTTAAGTTAAATATGATGTACCTTAAACCACGGCTGTGAAGGCTTCAAAGACGCTGGTATTGACACAGTACAAAGAAACAAACTCCTGCAAGGTGTTACATCAATTTGTTTCTCAAGGTATTGAAGTGTAAAGCAAGTACAGGCTTAAATAAAACCTGAGGGTAAGGCAATGTAAGTAAAGCTATAGAAGAGCTGCAACCAAACCAAAACCAAAGATGTTTGATTGTAAGACATACAATCAAACATATGACATGGGTTAGAAACTCTGCTTAAGTTCAACTTTTCCATCTCGGGACTAGTCAGTGACTTTGCTTAGAACCGAGTAATCGTTTGCCTAGCGTCTTTATTCTTGTAAACATCCACTGCTTAATAATCAACAACATGGTTCTCACTATAGACAAGCTCTCTGATGGATTATCTTTGTGATACACAGGTACCACAACACAGTGCTGAAAATAAAAGGTCACCTAAATGTTGCCCTACGCAATACTTCTGACCTTTGTTCTGAGGTATGGGAGCAACTCTAGAATAGCTTGCTAGTCTACATGTCACTTTCAGACCAGTTTGTAATTTTAACATTTTATCTGAATAAAAGATTTAAGGCAATGAATATCAAGCAGGTCTCACCAGCAGCTATTTCCAAAGGCTATTGCGTATAAGTGCACTTTCAGGGCAAGTAAAGTGTTACCTAATGTCATGTTCCTCCAGCCACACTTTTTAATGGAATCATTCCTGTAGCAAAGCATCACTTAAGAGAAACTGCTGCATACACAAAAAAGCATCCAAAAGCACTAAAATCTGAACAGTATAATCTGTTTTCAAAGTCCCTTGACACATCCATCCATCTCAAGTTAACAAAAATTAGAGAACGCTTTCAGACGCTGTTTGATATTGAGAAAGGCTTGAGTTGGACATATCCAAGGGCTCATCTTTATTCTTTTAAAATGTTTTAGTTGTCACAGCTATGAATTATGATTTGCTACTTGCAGCAGGAGAGACATTCCGATTAAAAACAGCATATGATTGGACATAAATCTGTGTAGTGCAACATGAGTCATCAATTTTTCTGGTCAGTTTTTCTGAAGGGGAAAGACTGATTTTAAATGTATATATCTGCTAAAAGTTACTTTTGACAACTTGGAGTAAACTAGTATATATATGGCTTTAAAGCTAATAGACATGGACTAAAAGTAGAAAACCTTTTAATAATCTTACCTAAACCCCCAAAGGCCATGCAGGCTACTGTAAACATTTATATTTTATATTTATGGCACAGCAATAAAGTTCATTAACTTGCTGTCATTCCGAATCATCACTATTTATAACACACCTGCATAAGACTTATTTTCTTATTTTAAAGTTTAAAACTCTTATATTGCGAAACTGCAGTTTGTTTTTTTATTCTTCTTATTTATCTTTCATAATTTGTCCAAGGTTAATTTAATGTGATGCTGCAATCTCAAAGGGCCTACATACTAAAGTCTTAAAGTACAACACTGGCATCTGGTGGGTTGTGGGTGATACTGCACAATCTATTAACAGCCTAGTATTATGCACCGTAAGAAAATTAATCAGGCCTATTTCTGCCAACCCCCATAATCCTGCTGGGTAGCTCATTAAGTATCTCCTGGGTGGAAGCATATAACAGAAACATCCTAATTCATGCTAAACCACCACTGGCTCGTTTTATCAAGGCACATGATCTTCTACTGCAGCTGCTTATGCTTTCCATCCCCCTCACCAGCTTTTCATCTTAATGCATTCGACCACCTCACCTGGAACTCTGCCACACGGAGAGAGCAAATGAAAATGGAACAGAAAGGGTAAGCCAGCAAAAAGAACTCCGGGGGCACTGAGGCACATAGAAAAGGGGGAAAAACAGATAGAAAGAGGGGGACATGGTAAATCTTACAAGTCTTGTCCTTGGAAGATTATCTTTGATGACTATCCCCACAGAGTTGTTGGCTGAGAATAAGAGAGACCACCAGTGAGATTTTCTCATGTCATATTCTTTTGGAAGTGTGCAGCTCTGCACACAAGATTGTGGAGCTCAAGATACTTTGGAGATTGGACAGCCAACCATAGGCTACTGCTGGGATTGTGCCTGTCATCTGCCAATTAGAGGGAATTTCTAAGGGAAATTAATGAGTAGCCACTTCCTCATATTTGTCACTTTTTTAAACTTTTTTCCACTAGCTTAATTTAAAAGAAACCACATTCAATGTCTGACAACTGGCATGTGTATAAGGCGTCACAAATACACAGACAATAAAAGACTATTTCACTGTCTGTGAAGCTTGCCAAGATAACAAAGGAGAAATTATGCCATTTGTTGACAGATAACCCCGGTTTTATTGTGTATAAGTGTTATTTTTCACAAGTGCACAAAAATCCTCTTAAAAGCTGGAATAAAAATGGTCCAAACACTGATTTTGGGTCATCCCAGACACTTTCTTTGGAGTAAATGGCTTGTAAAAGAGCTGCAATCTTGTGTGTGACAGCATAGTTTAAAATTGATGACCATCAATACATCACACACACAAAATCACACACATCATCTTTTAACCCACACATCCTCTATTAATGTATTAAATCAACAGCATGATGGACATCTTTACTAAGTCCATACCATATATTTCAGTGTGATAACATTTTTTATCAGTTTTCATTATTTAAAGATTGAAATGATAAAATGTCCGAAAAACCACCTTGTAGTGTTCAAATACAAATCACTTAAAATCACAAAGTCTTGTCTCTGTAGAGATCAACAGCAATACAAGTCTTTTTTCTCTCTCTTAAAAAATAAAAAAAGATTTGGCATGGGCAATGCTGTGCTGTTTGTCTCTCGTACAATAAAATCTGATCAAAATAGGTCTGCATCAATTGAAAAAACAATTGAGGGTCAATGTCTCCCTCTTGTGGCTGAAGAGCAAAGTACTGATGGTTACAAATGTTCTGGATTCTCCTTCTTCTAGCACTCACGTCTGCATCTACCAGTTCTTACATGATGCCGTAAGTTTACACCATACATAATTTAAAATGGGATAAACCTGTACACCTGTAAAAGCAGTCCATTTAAGAACTTTCATAAGGAAAAAATTTACTTACAGAGTAAGTAAGGAAAGAAAACTTCATAAGGAACATGATTACAGAGAACCATTATGCATATAGGTTTGACCTGACAATTAACAGATATGTAATATTTGTACTTATAAAAATGCATGTCACACCACGGCACCAAATGAAACTTCAAGATGAAGCAGTGAATGCAAGAGGTGATTTAAAAAGTGACAGAAACTAAACTAAGACTAAAACTAACCTTAAATCATGGTGTAAACGTAGATTAACCAATGGTTTGTAATAGTAAAAGTATACTAGCCATGTTTGGCAAATTGATCACCATTTGTGTAACCACAGTTTTACTAGAAACACCATGGTTAAACTATGGTTGCTGTTAAACCGGTTAGCGTCTGTGTATTTAACTGATCTCCTATCACGCTACAAGCCAACAGGCACTTTAAGATTGCAAAACTCTTGGTAGTACCGAGAATCGCAAAGTCCACTTACAGAGGTAAAGCGTTTCTGCATTTGCTCCTAAACTCTTAAGTAGCCTTCCCGACACTGTTTTGGGTAATTGAAATCTAGATTAAAGACACATCTCTTTAGCCAAGCATTCACATAATGCATCTCTTAACCTTATATTCCAATTACATCAGATTCGATTCAATACATGCATAAAATGTTTTTTCGGCTGCACCAGAAAGCTGGGTATTTTATTATCTCTTTAACTTGCTTTGTATAACTATGTCTACTCTGAATACACATTTTTCAAATATTCTGCTTGGTTGTGAGTGAATAGAAACATTTGACAAATATAGATTTTTACAGGTTATAGAATCTGCTTTCCTTTTCCATATCCGTCAGTCTTGTTTAATAGATTTAACATTTAATGTTTTAATGTAAGTACTAACACTGAAAAGTAACTCTGCTACCCTTAAATACGAAACGTATTTGAGTGCTAGCGTTAGCATTAATTGGTAAATAGCGCTGCACTAATCGTTACTCAGCTTACATTTGTAACATGATCAAAAAACGATCGAGGAAATTAAACGCGAACTGTTATTGATACTACTAACAAAAACAATCATTAGAAAGCACGATTATACAGCGCAAACTTACCTGATGACATTGATGTTGAACTTCCTGCCAGCTTGATGTGACCGCTTAAAGGTTTTAATGTTTAGATTTATATTCGAATATTTATGTTGAATGATATGTGACCTGTCAAGCCATATACTATTGTCATCAGGCAATTGTAAGATACTTGTATTAAAAAAAAAATGTTAAACGCTTTAGTGTTATTAAACCATCATGTGTAATTCAACATTTATTTATTTTATAATTTAATTATTTATATAATATAAAATTATTTAGCTACTAAACAATATTTTGGGCTATGGCCGTTATTATTGATGGTTAACTGACAGTGTTAAAAACAGTTTGAATACATCCTTATGTAACAAACTATGCAATGAAAAGGTTTGTATTTTTTAAATGAAGTACATTTAATGTTACTGCCACTTCATGAACACAAACATGTGAAATCCGTGGGGCCATTTCAGTGTCTTTGAAGTCCAGTCATTTGGCCCTGAGGGACTCAAAGAAAACAGCTCCTCAAGTTGAATCCATTTGATTTCCCTGCATGTTGAAAGTTGGCCTGTTACCCATCAGCCTGCGGGCAGTCAGCAGTCCGGTGCCATTTCGCCATTGTTTAGCGGCCAACCGCAGTGACCATCCCTAGCCTTTTTGCCCGCTAGTCTTCGCTTTGGCTGACTATATTTAGTGGATTATGAATATGCAATAGTGCTGAGAGTAATGTGGCCAGACACACCACTGTCCGGCCCAATAATGTCAAAGTCATTAGCAGCAGGAAACAGGATCCACATGCGGGGGGTTTCGGGCCTTCAAAAAAATGTGGCCTGTCCACTTGGTTGCCTGTCTAATATGGATGTCACACCGTAGAACAATGACTGCAGCCAATGATATGCACTGTTGACTGACCTACATATAAAAACATCCACCACATTCAAAGACATGCATTGCCATCCAAGAAAATCTTGTCTTGTGGTCCTTCCTGAGATTATAAATCTATATAACTGTCAACCTAAAATGATTTAATACGATTAAGATCTCATTTACCCTTTATCATTATGAGAACCTCTCCGTATGTCCAACATGATTAGCATGGCTTCCACAAGATATAACAAGTTAAGACTAAATAATGGACAGGACAAAAATCTCTTATTCATGTTAAATTATATTCTAAAACTGATTTATCAATGTAAACAGTAAGCCATGTTCATGATAAGCAAAAACATACTTTCTATCTTTATGTCAAAGCATAATCATCCAAGTGAGGGCACATATGTTTAGGTCAGATTCCACTTCATAGTCACTCTTTGTGTCTGTAAAGAAAAGGGCAGCAGATGATATGAGGGTCAGGTGTCAACCTTTGTACCCCTGTGATGATTCCTACAAGAAATGACTATATGAGACTGTGTTCCTCCTGCCTGCCATACCCCATCCTATCACCCATCTGGGGTCCATCTGCAAAAATAGAGTTGTAATCCAGCAATATGTGGAGGTACATCTGCAAAAATGCATCTCCTGAAATTTCATGATGATGAAAAGCTGAATGATTAGTTTTTGTTGTTTCTGATTAACTCATATACAATGGTTCATCCAAATGAATGTTCTGTCATTAAGTTCCTGCAGCCAAACAAACAAAAAAACAGTCTGCAAAATTTCTTTCCGAAGTCAAGCATTTATTAAAGTCTTAAAACCTGTTATTTCTGTGCAAACAGATTCACTGTTCGCATATGGCTCAAAATACATTTTGCATTTCCACTCCAGATCTGATCAATATAAATTATACATTTATTTTGTGGGTTTAAAATGAAAAGTACCATGTTGATATAAGGTTTGCCGCTGAATAACTTTTATTTGGCCACATTATGCAACATACTGTGCCGTTCACATACTAAATGTTTGTTTGTTGGTTGGTTAAAATGGTTAAAATGGTGTGTGCAGTGAGTGAAAACAGAGTATGTGTGAGCATGTTAGAGTGTGTGTATTGATGTGTGCTTGTGACCCCACTGATGGGAGAATAAGGGTGAGATGTTGATCAGGCCTGACAGGGTGTGATCATTACCGGGCCAGGCCAGTGAGATCTCAGCCCTGCTGCTGTAATGAGATCAGCGGGAGACATGGCCGCTGCCACGCTGCATGACCCTGCTCATGCACAGCAGCGCACTGAGATGGCTAATTTAGCGGCGGTCACCCAGGCGTCCACCACCTCACACTGAGCTGCTGTTTGGGTAGAGTGACCATGAGCGTGTGGAAAGCACATTCACGGGAAATGTGTGTGTATGTGTGTGTGCGACTGGAACATCTAAATATTATTTTAAAGGCAAAACTGTTTTTCTATTAGAGGTCTTGAGATCGCTTTTGTTCTTGATGGAATGTCATATACATTAAATAATCTTTGATAAATTCATTTTGCACAAATGCAAATGCGTGTCCACTATTTAAATAAATGTATAGCCTACTAATTAGCATTTTAAATAGGTTGTTACACATATTTACACATATTTATTGAACGCATATTTATTGAAGACATATCATTGTCCTATAACATTGGCCAAAACACAATTCAGTAAATGAGATTTCAGTTTAATCTCTAGGACCATAAAATATGAATAAAACTATAGATCACATAAACAGTAAAAAAGTAGCGAAAATAAGATATGGTGGGGCAGCCATGGTCTTAACGTCATTCTCTGCATAACAATCTCCCCCAGATTTGCTGTGGAAAAGGATATGGATTCAGTATAATTTAAAGTTGGCTGGAAGCTGCTCAATATTTGACTGGCACCAAAGCTTAGTGTGTGGAGCACAGATAATTCAGCAGGTTTCACAAAGAAAGCCTTTGCACATGTCAGGGAAGGGATTTCTGGCCCCTCCTGTGAGTGGCTGATATGCAGAGCCTGTGTGACTGGACTGGATGGCATATCTCTGGGATTTGTCCTGTCCTTTCAAACCTTCCTTTCAAGAAGATCATTTGTGAGATGGAAGGCCAAATGATACAGAGGCAACCGGAGAAGCTCCTATAGATGCAAACAGATTTTAACAGAATTAAACTGAGCTGGCCACAGATGTTCCTTCTGCCTATTGTATAATTTACCAATACACAGCGCTGGATTTGTTGTCAATGACAATGTGTTTTCCTGGTATATGGATGCAGCGAAACAAAATAGCTCACAATATGAACAGTAATTTCAATGACAGGAATGCAGTTATACATGTATACCAGAATTTGTATCAGCTTGTTTAAAAAATATGTTTATGATTGTTTTACAGTATGCCATTAAACAAATGTCCTTAAACAATGTACCCATTAATTAAATAAAATAATTTAAATGTTTAAATAAAATACATTTTATTTTAGAAATACATATACCTTTAAACACACAAAATGGGCATTCATTTGTCTTTAATTAATATATAAATAATACACAACACCTTGCACAAATTATTTAGTTTAAAATAAAATGTGTTTTTAAAACAAAATCATTAATTTATAATCATTATTACATATTATATGATTTAGGGACTTGTGTATTACTGTTTATTTTACATTCTATTCTATTAACCAGAATGTCAAAATAATCTGGATTTTAATCTACATCAGTAATAATGTCCTGTGTCAGCAGATCTGGTGTTTTAAAGCAACAATATTCTCCCCTGTGAAACTGAAATAAGAACTGACGTTACAAAACAGAATTTCACATTTCATTTCTGTTATCGTTCACATCCCTCTTATGTGTTGACAAGCAGCATCTCAGAGAAGGATGTGAATGAGCGAGATTCAGGATGTTTGTGACATGTGGGGTTGTTTGGGCTTTGGAGGTGGGAGACTTGGGTCAGTTTGGGCCTGTGGAGGTGGGAGACATGTTAAAACCACTTCCCCCTCATATTTCCCAATCCTTTCTTTAAAGACAGTGAGAAATGGCTGCCAGAACAAATAGGCCTATATAAAAACAAATTGCCAGTCTTCCTGAGGCCAGGCACCCCAAAGCTGTTCTGTGACTACAGGCAGAGATCCTGACGGACATGTGAAGTCGAGAAATGCCACTGACCGCTGACCTTGGCCCACTTTTACTCTCAGCATGAAGGAATCAAGCAGGAACACAATGACATTTACTGAACGCTGGGTGAGAGGTACAAAGTGACTTTAATGATGTTTTATGGCCCTGGTTCAGGAAGACTTTAATCTAAAGAAACAAATTTGTCCTTTATATATATATATAATTACATATATATATAATTATTGCTTAATTCAGGACTAGACAATGATGTCAAATATTGTTGTCAAATATTATTAAATAACCATTTACCTGTTTGTGCCTTACTAAAGCACAATGTTTTGGAATATTAATAACTATTAATTGCCATAAGAATATTCTGCAACTGCTAAAACTCATCATCATAAAACATAATAAAAACAAGTGATTTTCTCTATTATAAACAAAGTACATACATTTGCATGTGCAATGATAATGTGTATATATTTTTTTGTAATTTGTATTATTTATATATCATGTATTGTCAATTTTGATTTGTGTCAATAATCTGATTAATTGAACAGTTGATAGAAGCCATATTCTTTGTATTTAAGTGTCCCTAAATTGTATTATGGTCTTCTATTCCACATAATAAATTCAAAATTTAAAAGATTTCAACCTGTGATTTATGCTTGCCTTAATTAAATTTAAATAATAATAATGATATGAATAAATAATAGCAATAATAATGAAATAGCTGCAAGCAGCAATTAGGAGGTCAAGCCCATCAGCCCATTAACAGCACCAGGGGAAGTATTTGTGGACTTCTATTATAAAGAAACAATACAATACAAAAACAATAACTTTTGACCAATAGGTGGCGCTGTCACCATTTTTTAACGCTTTCAGGGTGTTGACTATGGTGATTATGGTCATGATAAACCATACCAAGTTTCGTAACGTTATGCTGTTGCATTTGTTGAATACTGCACATCAAAATGGTCGACGCCCAAAATGGCCGACCATAGAACATTGGATATCGCGCTTGACTTGGCGTGCCTCAAGGAATTTTAACAGACCACTCTCATGATTTTAGACCTAAGTTTTCAAAAGTTCTAAGCAAAAACATTTTTCATATCTCTGGACCAGTATATGAAATGGACCAATGCTGTGATGAAACTGTATACAGCCTCCACCGATTCATTTTTATGTGCTCACCGTAAAGTTCATAGACGCAATAAGGATATGGTAGGGGTTACAGACACGAATTCTTGGTCAGGGGTGTCTTTAGATGCTACACACCAAGCTACATGCAAATCGGACAAACACTGTATGAGTCAGAAAATGTTGGTTTTTCAAAAACTCAAAATGGCAGAAAAATTTTCATGATAGAAAATGACATTATAGGATGAATTGGAACGAGCATGAGCCAAGGATTTTTGTTTCTAGGATTTACGAGTCAAAAGTTATGACCATAAACATGAGTGGAACTTCAAACTGCTGGCAACGCTAGAGGGTTTAAGTTAGAGACTTAAATTTTGGTCCAGTAACATCAGAATGTCCTATTTCTGTGTGCCAAATTTCATAACTTTTCTATATACCATACTATTGGCTGCCATAGAACCAAAATCTGAATAAGAATAATAACATTGACGGATCCACTAGGGGTCTTGCCCCTTTGGTGCTTAACCCCTAATAATGTGCAGAATAAATACATCAGGATTTACTCAAAACACTTCAGCATTTTATTTTAAGCAAAACACATGCAACAAAGCAAAATGTGAATATTTGTTAAGGTACGGGCCAACCCTAAAATGTAATAGATTTGTAGAATGATTAGTATGCAAAGTCCAGGATTGAGTCAATTAACGACAAATGTACCTTTTATGGACGTGCCTTTTTTGTCCCTAATTCCTTTACTCTATTAGTGCATGAAAAATTGGTCACTAAACATAAATTGGAGAAAATCATCAAACCCTGTAAAGCCTTTATAAAAATTAATAACAAAACAGAGAATCTCACAAAATACATACCGATGTGTATCAATACTGTTCAGTGAGCAATACAACATTTATTGATGATAATCATGGCAATTTTGAGACAATGTTTGTGGGAATTGTGGGAAAAAAGCCAAACACAATTGTTTGGACTTAAATGCTTCATATTGTACATTACTGTGTAGTCTATTAATGCATTTATAGTAGGTGTGGTCATGTCTATTTCACAAAATATATACATTTTCACAATGGCAACCATCAGCAAACTAGAATGTTCTTTTGTGTGAAAAATGTAATTCAAATAACAGATGGCGTATGTTTGTATCTTCATATGAACTAGAATGATTAAATACAAAAAAATGTCTTGTCCAACAAGATAAGTTGTAATATTACAATGAGAGCTAAACAAATGATAAAAATGAGAGAAATATCAAAAAAGAAACTTCAAAGCCATTATTGAAAGCAAAAGGCAATGAAATATTTGTCACATATTTCTGATTCTTATACATACATATGCTACTTTCAGTTTTTACATTTTTGGTTTTGATAGTGACTAGTGACAAACGATCCAAAATGCTTCCCTCAAAATCCATTAAACAGGCATAGCTTCTTCCTTTTTGGCAATTGTTCAAAATGATGTTTTTGGTAGAACACTTGTTAGACAGCACAAATTCAAGGAGGACTATATGATATTAGACACTGATGTCATATTAATGACACACATTTATCAGAGCAGAGATGATTTGCTGGCCTCAATTCAGGTCAGTTTTTGGAACGTAGTTAGAAGCCAATGAGCTGGATTTCAGTTAAAGAGAGTGTTGAGGAGAGTGTTACCTGCATAAACACAGCTAAGAGTGACCGTTGAAATGTCCAAATCTTATTAACTTAATGACTTCCCCATTTAAATGGATTCTGATTCAATGTACTGCAAAACAAACTTCATTACCCGGAGCCCTGACAGACAGGGATATGTTTTCAACAAAAATTAGTTATCTATTGGATTTTTTAACATAATTTTTTCAATTAGACAATAGCTACATCAGTCATCATTTTTAATCGAAACAGTGGCATCAGCAACACAAATTGGTCAGAAGAAGGTACAGGACACTTGTACCTAATCGAGTCAGATATTAATACCAACTTCTTTACAAATGAAACAGAAAATGGAGAAAATCTCATCATGTCTGAACAATTATGACATTGATATTTGATATGACACATTTCTTGATACTTCTTTTACAAGGTTTATACAAAAGATGTTGGTTAACAGAAACACTGACTGTAATGTTAAATGTACAGCTAGCTTGCTTGGATTTAAAACTGTACGCTTACAGTTGCCTGTCATACATGAAATTATAGGCTTAACAACGTTTCTCTGTCAGGTAAAAACTCAAGGTCTTTAAGTCAATGTAAGCCACCAACAATAAGAAACATATCAATCTTAAAAAGAGATAATAAAACTAATTGAGATAATTGAGAACAATAAACATTAGTGCTTGTTTTTCATGACTTGGGGTAGCAGAGAGTATCTGTTGGTGTAAAACAAAAGACATACAGAAAATATATTGCTGTTTGTGTCAAATTCCTTTACTTTGGGGAGTAAGAGACTAAGAGAGCATTTGAAAGCAATTCGAAGTGAGAGCAGGGAGGAAATGTCATTACACACCATAATGACTTGATGCTTCCGCCATTTCCGAAATCACTTATATTTTCATTGACTGAAAAACAAACAGTGTGAGGAAATGACTCCAAATGAAATCTACAATGACAGAGCTGTGTTTGGACTCTCAGCTGAAAGCAAGAGTTTACCTTTAACTACGGTACGTGTAAGGGATCTCCACACATCCAATTTAATGTTGAGTTTATGTCTGTTTATATCAGGGTGCAGAAGAAAGCAACTAATAAAACAAGTCTGTAAAACAAACAAAACAAACAAACAAACAAACAAACAAACAAACAAAAACTAGTCATTTTAACTGTCAATGAGTTAACAAGAGGCAATAATGATCAAACGTACCGGTAACGAGAGCTTCCTCTCAAGCACTACACATGACTGAATGGCATCTGTTATTAACAGCATTTTTCAAAAAACAAAAAAAAATGTTCTTTCGCATTTCATATTCTTTTTCTTATTTTTTTTTCTTTTGCCGAGAGGTAGAATGAAGCGTTTGAATCAAAATACAACGACTGGTTGTTCCATCATTAACAATAGCCTCAAAAGAATGAAATAGTCACAGGTTGGTTAGTTGTCCTGTGCCACCTAAAATACACTGTGAAAACTGTACAAACACATCTTTGATTTTTTTTGTTTTTAAATTTATAATTGTTTTTGAAAATCTTGTAAAGTATTCCAAATGTTCCATGGTGCTAAGTAGGTGCTGTAGATGACCGTGTATGGGATTTTATTGTATTCCCAGTCTGCTGAGAGTAGCAGATCTTTAATGAGACCAGTCTGAAGATCCAGAGTGCTGTGAGGATGGATGCTGCTGATCAGTTGGAGGTGTCAGAATGGACACTTCCGGGTCCTTCTGTGGGCGAGGTCACTGAAGAGGGTGTTGGGGCGTCCTGCCAGCCACCGTTTGCCTTTGATAGGTTAAAAAAGACAAAAGGGGAATAAACAACTTGACATTAAAATTTAGAAAAATGCAACCTTCTAAAATATTTCACCTGCAGAACATTCCAGAAAATTATTGGTCATTTCCAATGAGAAAGACAATAAAAAAATTCGCTTACAATAAACATGATTTTATGAGAGGCAAAGGAGTAAGAGGAACGATATTATGCTGCTTATTACGAGTCATACGGAGTCATTTTCAGGACATGATTTTCAAAGACAGATGATGGAGGAATCAATTATTGCAAATTATTACATTGGCTAAAGGAATGAAAGTATAATGGGCACCTAAAATGGAGGCCATTTCATGTCCACGAGACAGGTTGCCTAAAGAGCATTTGGGGCATTAATAGCAATTTCCATGCCATCAGAAAAAGGACTAGAAATGGGCTTTGGCAGCCTCTTATTTTCCCAGCCTGTTATTTTAGATGGAGGCAGTCTGTAATCAAAAAAGAAAAAGCAGAGCGAGAAGGAAAAAACTTTTCAAATCTTCAGCTTTGGTGACACCCTATGTCTATTTCAAAGGCATAATTACAGCGCATGGGCTAGAGGAAAGCTCCCCCACATAAATGCTTTATGTCTCAGGCCGTCATTATCCACAACTGGAATAAAGAGAAATAACTTATCTGGGTGGAGAAGGAAAAACATCATGTTATTTAAGACAGTGAATTTGTTGAAGAATTGAGACACGTTCTCTGGCTACATTATCACAACGTTAACATGCAAATGTTCAGCTACTGCTGAATTTTTATTGATTTCTTATTTATTT
>JAZGTJ010011779.1:0-16550 GCA_036877575.1 Botia almorhae
ACTTACAATACATACTGTAATTCCATTATGTCATGCATTGTCTAACAGAGACCCAAAGGCAATGAAATAAACAAACCTTTCTCTTTATAGAGCTTTGTGAGGATGTGCCGTAAGCCTGCTGTGTTGTTGACCCACTCTATAATACCACACTCTTCATTTAGTGGGATGACTGCATAAGTCCGAATGCGTAGGTCTCTCCTTCTAGACTCTGCATCTTTCCTCAAGGACTAACAATCAAAACAGCCATATTTTATTAGCCAAATTTTTAAGGAACATTTGTGTGTATTTAGTGAACAAAATAAATCGTTAGGTGCTGTGCATGCGCATAGTACCTTATTAATGAGACAGTTGAACTCCATCAGCCTGCAGTCTTTCCTCAGATCGTCTTTGGGTTTGCACATCATGGTGTAGAACTTTCCGTCTGAGCCCTTGAGGGAAATCTTTTTGGGCTTCTGCAGAGATGCCAAGATCTCCACCTTCAAGAAATCAAACATTTAATGATATTGTGACGAGAGTAAATCTAAAATGAGAGCAAGGCATCATGGTTTAAAAGCTGTGGCAGAGTGGTGGACTGACCGTGTCATCAAAGCCAGCCAGATACACCCAGTGGCCTGGAAAGGCATCGTGTTTGGGGTTTGCTCCTCCAGTAGAGGGCAGGGTGGGTATAAGGACTGACTGCAGAGGGATGAGGATCTGACTGAAGGTGGGCTCCTCCACCAATTTCTTCAGCATTTTAAAATGTACACTCATGCTGAGGGTGCTGCTGTTCCCATCCACCTATACAACCACAAGTGTGAAATTTCAGGAATGAAAAATTATAAAATATTTTAAAAAGTAAACTAAAAAACATAATTTACAATTTTAAATTAAGTGCTGAGGAACATTAAAGCTAAATAAATTATACTAATAGAAATAAGGTTTTGCTGATAGGGGGCACAATCTGTCGTACCGGTTTATTGCAGAGCTCCACTAACTTGTCATTCAGTCTGTTGGCATCACCGATAAATTTTCCAAAAGATTCATTTAAACTCATGGCCTTCTTCAATATCTCCTTACATCTGTTCATTCGAGTAGGATAGGAGGACTACAAACAGAAACATTACATATTATATCCACAGAAACTATAAAAATCTGTAGGTTGCTTTGCAATTTGTCTGAGCATCCCAACATGCCCAACACAGTAATGCTGGTTTAACCGATTGCATGAGTATGGACCATGACGAAGTAGAATTTCTTCTTTTTTAATAACAGTAGGGCAGAAATTACACACCTTACATTATTTATAGTGTTTTTATTTTTAGTCTATATTGCTGAGATCTGACCTTTGATACAGCAGTCATCATCCACATAGCTTGTTGTGGATAAGCCAAGAAAACTTTTGCCACAATCTCCATCAGCACAGCAAAGACTTCATTGTTAGAGTGGCAGATTCGGGAGATCAGCTGTGAAAAGGCTGTGAGAAACTGGTAGGGCGAGAGATTGCTGGTGTGTTCACTAATCACAGAATTAATCTTTGTGAGTTCTGCACGCATCTGGACCCGGTCTGACCGGCCCGCTAAACAGAAGGAGAAAAGTTGTTCTATTTTAATAACGCTCTCACAGGATGGAAATGATTTGGGAGAGTTATTTTATTTTTGTTCCTTACCTTTTTCAAACTCATACACTTTTGCACCGAAGTCCAGCCACAAAGTCAGCATTCTTGGCATGGCCTGATAGATGAACTGATTACCAAACTGCAGGGCTCTATGAGGACAGAAGAGTATTACTGTAACCATATTCCACAAATTTCTGTTATAGGCACTTTATGAAGACACTTATAATAGTCTTACTTTCCAAAATAAGTAACAATATAACGGATGAGGTTGCCCTGTCTTTCAAGTTTGCTGTCAGTGACCATAGGCATCACTTTGTCATAGTATTTGGCCAAGTAGAAATTACCATCCTCCCATTCTGGTAACAGATGGGTGACATCCTGTGTAAAAAAAAAAGATAATAGTCAGCTGATTCCTGATTTATAGTATATGTTACTGAAAATTGTGATTAATTTGCACATGCTGGCTGATATACCTTATATGTTTTCATAATTGCATTGCTCTCAAAGTTGGCCGTCTCCTCCATGTATCTGCCCACCAGCAGCATGGCGTTTCCTTTAATCTGGATTCTCTTAGGGTCTGTGAGTGGTTGATCATCAGGAAAACACTGCTGGACACCTTTCTGCAGGACTATAAGAGCCTGATGCACATCACCCTGTAATCACAACAGCTTTCTTAATAATTACTCTTCTAGTTATGAAGAAACACATCTGCATTGGCGAAATCAACAAACATATTTAGCCAAACTGTTGTACCTTAGACCAGAGCCACTTGGCTTTCTCAATGAAGAGCTCAGAAAGGTGGGAGTTCTCAGCATTGAGCAGAGCGTTGAAGGCTGTCTGATGGTGACCAGCTTTTCTGGCTACACGAGCACTCTGTAGCCAGCACACACCAACCTGCTCCTCACTTAAAGATCTGCAAAGAAGTCTTTATTAGAACAAAACAAATTCTAACAAAGGTTTTTATATTGCAAAAAATTTTAAACAAGGTTTTATATTGCACCACAACCTAAAGCAATATATAAAAAGGAAGGGATATTTAAAGGGCCAATTCACCCCAAAACTTTAGGATGTAATTTACCAACCCTTATGTCATTCGAAACCTGTTTGACTGACTTTCTTACATATAACATAATATAGAAAATCATCCAATGGCTTGTACACAAGCTTTTGTATGCCTTTACAAGAATAAATGCTGACAGATATTCACTTTTGTAAATATTTACTGTATTATTAATTAACCATAATAAAAAGACAATGCACTACAAAGCAAAAGTCAGCTTCATTGTTTAATGTTTAAATTAAGCTCATTACTTTGTTTTATAAAATGGTAGTAAAGTGAAACATTCTGCATATTTTACTGAACAGAATAATCTAGATGTGCTCATACCCTTTGCTGAGACTAAGCAGAGCTCTCCGCAGAGCCAGCACTGGTTCCTTGGCTCTGAATGAGTTCTGGGTCATAAGTAGGCGGGCATCCCAGTTGAGCTTGGGCTCAGACTGCCTAGATCCTCCAGCTTCTGCGCTTTCTTTCTGCAGCTCAGTGAAGGCATGCTCCAGCTCACACAGCATGTGCAGTCTAAGATACACCATCATACAGTCAACATTAGTAGGCCAGTGCTGTTGAATAACATTATACATTTTAAGAAGAAACATTTTAGATTGATTTACACAGATTTCTACACTTAGTGTGACTGCATCTTTTCTCTAAAGGGTTAAATGTCCAAGCTTGTCTTAAATTATTAAATTTGTCACATTATGTGGTTTACTATAGAAAATATCAGCTCATTCCTCTGTTCTTTTTTTAATGTAAATATTGTGGTAAGAATGAAATGGTGCTAGCATCAAAAGTGTTTAAAATGTAAAACTCTTTTTATAAACGTTAAACTCTTTTTGTAGAAGGATGTTTATTGATTCTCCCATAAAAACAAGTTATGAACCAGATCTTAATGTGTTCTAGGCGATTTATTATTCAAGGCAGATGAACTTGTAATTATTCATGTGTAATATCTGTAGGTGTTGCTAGTACACAACAGAGGTGTGTTACTGCACACCTGGTGTCAAGGAAGCAGATGGCTTTTGTGTTGATTGTTTTTGTCTGTTTTTGTCAGCTGACATTATGAATCTATGCAGACAACTACCTGCTCAGCTCCAAGTAAACAAGGCAGTTACATCACTTCTATTTCTTTGAATGTTTCCTGACATTGTGAAAACTGCACTCAAATGTACAAGCTTTACCGGTTTTATGTTGTCATGACAATGTAGTTAAACACTTGGATTTAATATTTTAGTCTAGTGGCTGTAAACAGAGTCCTGCTTTGTATTACGTGTCTTTAGAAATGATGTACTTACATAAGAGAAATCTTAAATGTACACAACACTTACAATAAATATGTACATGCTGTGCTCATTTGCATTACATCTGAAATATCATGTAATTAACTTTATGACCCAAACCCTAAATCCACCCCTACCCTAAACCTGCCTAAAGACACCTAATATAAAGAGGGAAAATTATATATTTTAAAGTTTATTGTCTGCTTTTGTTTATTGTACTGTTCTGAACTGTAACTAGCTACTGAACACAAGAAAGTCAGAAATATATAACATTGCCACAAATGCTATTGATTGAGCTAAACTTCCTTCAACAGTTATTAATGGTTTTCAGAAACAGCAATCCACCACATAACATTACCTGACTATGTACTCATATCCTCTCTGATAGGTGCCACACTCAAAACTGGCAGCTGATAGAGGGACCACCTGCTCTTTTCTGACTATTTTAAGCTTTTCATAAAATGCTTCAGAGTCTTGCTTCTTGGCAGCCAACAGCATCTGGCCGAGTCTCACACCCCAAGTGCTGGACTTACAATCTACAACACAAAACACAACACACATATAACACTCCTTTACATACTTAACATACTTAAGGGTTCGAAAAACAAAACAAAAAAACAATTACCAGAGGCAAGGTAGTCTTCAACTAAGTCCCACTTTGATAGTTTCCACGCAGCCTCGACCCGGTAAGCATTCAGATCAGACTTCCATCTTGGCCTTTATACAAGAAACAGCGTTGGTTTTAAAAACACCAAACCTTGGGGGTGTGTGATACTTAGTTTAATTGAAATCGGCCAGAGGTTTTGGAGTCTGCCTCAATACATCTACCTGCTTGCCAGAACTCCATTGACTTGTGTTATTACTGTGGAGAGTTGACCAAGGCCCAGCATAGAGTTCATAACCCCGTGATAATGGACAAGCTGCATGCAAAGGTAAAGAGGTCAAAGATTAAGTCTCAGTTATTACAATGCAAAACAATGAGAGTAATTTGCTTATAATGTTCCTCATTTGTAAAACATTTTAGATGAAAGCATCTGGGAAATGATTAAACATAAATGTGATGTTTATCATGATTATTTACAGAAATGTTTTTAAGAATATGTAGAGTTTTTAGTATCATTAGGAACCAGCCCTGCAGTTTACTATAATAAATAAGCCTGAGATATGAATAAAGTAATAAGCCTGAGTCTGTTTAGAGACAGACACATCACCTAAATTTTGGCAGGTAAGACTGAAATAAAAATGTGTGTAGTGCTGACCTGGTCTGGCTCCAGTTGGATGGCTCTATCATAGCAGGCAGTGGATTCTCTCAGCAGTCCAATGCTCTCATGCTCCAGGATCTGTTCTCTCAGTGATGGCTCATCTTTCCTCAGAGCATTCACCCCCCTCACACCATCTGGCTCATGCATGGCCGCATACAGAGTCTAAAAGAAGGCGGCAAATCAAAATAACAATGCTGAGAGCTTTCATTTCTCCACAAACTTGGGTTAACATTAATGAATTAACATTCACACCCAAGGTACATTTAATAAGTCAGACCTAAGTAATTATTGAATTATACATTACAAAAATTACAACTATTAAAAAACTATACATACAAAAATGTTTGAATATGCTAATGTGATACTGCTTATTTAGTAAGTTAAAGTAAAGTGTAATGTATTGTAAAGTAGTGTTAATTCACACGCATTCATTATCTGCACTGATTCTTTCTGCAGAATTATGCAGTATGTGCAAGTCTCAATGTGTGACGTAGGCAATCATGTTAAAATGTAAAGACTGCTAAGACCTGTAGAAATGTAAGATGGTCCTGAATGTTCTGCTGCTTCTCACGGATAAAAGACTCAAAGTGCATGACAGCCCGTGTATAGGCTCGTGATCGGAAAGATGCCTTAGCCAGCACATCCTGAGGAATGCTGTTGAGGAAGGCTACGACACTCTGGTATTCACTGTTCTCTGGACCTAATATAAGGAAGAAAGAAACCAAAAAACAATTTTAACAGAAAATTATAAAATTTATTTTTTACTTTAAATCATGTAAATTATAAACATGTTAATGAGCATAATATGGGCTATTTAATATTGTTGCATGCAACGGTACAGGATGTAATGAAAAAGTTGCAGTTTTATGTCTATGTTTGATTTCAACTATTTCAACATATAGTGATAAAAATTCAAAAGGCCACTTTAGATCTACTGAACCCACCAGTGGCCTGTGGCTGGGGCTGCTCTCTGGCATTTTTGCCAGACCTCTTGTTTGTACTGAGACTCTGCAGTTTGTGACGTGACCACTGAGTGAGATGGTCCAGCATGGAGAAGACAGTCTGTGTGCTGAGCTGACTTAGACTGGAGGCATTCTCCTGCAGCCGAGCTAACCGTGGGTCACCCTCCTTCAGCACTGCCATAATCTCTTCAGTCACCTACAGTACACACACTCATTAACAGCACTGTTTTGAGACTAATTTACTGATATTATTATTGTTTATCAATGGCATATGACAATATATGAATATATATTGTTTATTATTTTTGTCCTCAAAGTTCATTAAGAAAAACTGTGGACAGTTTCCTATGAACAATAAATAGCTTTACTCTGTTTGTTTTAATATGGATTTGTACCTCTTGCTTCTCCTCCTGAATGCATCCAATCAGCACATACACCAGAATGTGGGGAAGCAGGTAGATGGTCACTTTGTAATCATGCTTAATGATGAAACTACAGCAGCTGAAAACTTTGCCAGCAAGCTCATGTCTAACCTGAAACATAAAATGGAGAAGATGAGGTCGACTAGGTTTAAGTTGACTGGAAGCTGTCTGTATAAATATTTCTGTCTGTATAAATTATCAAGTGGATGTGGACTTACTTTGCTAATTAGATACCCTGCCCATGTTGCAGACCAGTCAGAGAATTTGCTTCCACGGCTGCTGAGATATACTGGCTTTTTCATCTTAGACCAGTTTACCACCTTCTGAGAACTCTTATACCTTCAGAAAGTAAGAGAGTTCATGAACATCTGGATTTGGTTTGAAAGAGAACATCTGAAGTTAAGCCAAGTTAAGTTTGGTCTTGCCAAACCTGGTATTCAGATGTGGCTCCAGGATTTCCTGAACCTGCTCTGGAAATCTCCTCCAAAGTCTGCGACCTGGGGAGTCAGTCCTGCCCTCCCGACATTCGAATATTGATACTAACTCCTGAAACATAAGTCTCATGGTCATTAACGCACACAGAATAACTATCCTTACAGTAAATTGGAATATTTCTACCTGAGGCTATGCACACATAACCTCACCACAAGCTCTATACAGCACTTATTTCCTAATTACTTCCTTCAAAATTCTCAATTCAGCGGTAAAGGTCACAAAGAACACTGCCTTATTCCATACCTGCATGGCATAGGCTGCAGCATCTTGGGCTCTTACATCATCTGCATAGGCCAGAAAGGCTCTGGTCAGTTCTGTCAGTAGCTCATATGCAAAGTTTGGATCATCTATCCCACTCTGAAAGCATAAATAAAAACCTTGTTAAACATTACACATATAATTACTATACATTACAACTTCATCCTTCAGATTCTGCTTGCCACATATAACAACAAACACAACAAAGTTGCTTGGGGAATCCCTTACCACAAATGTCGAGCCAGTTCCTTGAGTGTCAGCTAGCGACAAATCGAGACGACCAGGGTCAATGGCTCCGAGCTCCCCCAGGCACTTCCCACACAAAAGCCTGGCTTCAGGATTCACGTCCTGGCACCCCCGTAACAACACAGTGACCAGCTGAGAGATCACCGGCTCTACCATCTCACTATCCAAGACATGTTTCAGCAGAGCATCCTGAGGAACAAAAGAACATACTGTAGATGTCTACAACAGACCTTTGTGGTCTCAATAATGAAGATTTGAGTCATAAACTGAAACTGTAAACATAAAACTGTATCTGATTATGCTGGGCTAAGCTCCAATTTGTGAGGGCTAATTTGTAAAGCAGGGCAAGGTTGGAGACTTTGCTGACATAAATTGCAAGTTATAAGATGTCTGATATGTTGATCTGTTTATTTTAAAGCTGACAATGCTCTCCTTTTCATTATTAGTAAGTCTGACCTGGTTCTTGTAAAGCATCTCCTTTAGGCTGGTGAGGGCATGAATGCGCACATCCACATTCTCATGCTGGATAGCTCGCATGGAGAGCTGCAGCGCTGTCTGCATGTCAGAGGTCTTTGAGGTTTGCTGTAGTCACACAACAATTGCGTTTCATTTCATTTTATTGATCAAGTCACATCAAGTGTAGCCTGATTGTACAACAAACAATTGACTTTGAAACCCTTTTTTTACTTTGACATAATTAGTTGTTTAGGTATTACCTTACGGCAGTCTTGAAAGACCTTGTGGATGTCCTTCAATTCCGGATGGTCGGGCAGGAAGTAGATTTCATGAAGAAAATCCTGTACTTCCTCTCTGAGATGAGAATTATTTTTAATGTAATTCTTTAATTGTAATTTTAATGCAATTCTTTCTGTTAAATTACTTTTTCATATTCCAGCCTAATATGAAGAGAAAACGATGAGCCATTCATACGTTTTCTTCCTCCACAGAAAATAAAACTTAGGATGGAATCTATTTTTTGACTTTTATTAATCACCAGTAACCAGAATTAGTAAAATCTATTTTTTCATGAAATCAGCATCTGTGTTGCATAATTAAAAAAAAAATCTTAAAATCAAAGCACTTCAAAAGGAAAAAAACAGCACTTCAAAGGAAAAAACAGACAACATAAACTTACAGCATGAAGCTAAAAAAAGTATACACACCTGTTCTCCACTATGAGGTAGTGCATGATAGCTGCTGTTTCTTTAGGCTGGATGGAGATGAGAGGTAAGAGAGCAACAATCACATGACTCAGAAGTGGCCCTAGATAAGACGTGTCAAGGCAGCGCACAAAACAGTCCCACGTCCTGTTAGACAATGTGACAGGAATAAAAAAAATCAATATCCTACTTTTGTTATTTCCTGGACTTGTTCACACATCTTCTTAAATGTGTTTTAGATCGATTTAAATAATATGACACCTGCAGCAGAGTTCTGGGAAGTCTTCCTTGTATCTTAGGCCAGTTCTGAGCGTGGTCATCATCTTTACTCTGACTGAACTGATGTGCTTTGGACCCATCAGCTTCATCAGGGACATTAGACTGTTCAGGGCCTGAGAGGAAGGAAGATGTAAATAATATTGACAGATGGTAAGGATTCAACAGTAATGATTCTCTTTTTTCTGGTCTATACAGACTAGCAGTTTAGAATTTTTATTTGCCCCTGCATATTTTTTTCTCTCCAGCCAAACTGTATTATGACTAGTCCAATGTATGTTGATTGGCTGCAACTGTTATCCTGTCAAGTAGCATCTTTCTTTCAGTGAGTTCAAAAAATATTTGTCTTGTCTTTTTAGGACACAGTATGATCTGTATAAATATGATCTGGTAAAAAAATATGTGAAAGCTACTAAGAGCTTCCTGTACACTCATGTTTTCCATTGAAAATCAAACCAACACAACATTTAGTTTGTGTAAACATTTTGAACACATACCATTTTCTTTTTCTCCTTCTCTCCAGCACTAGAGCTCAGCAGCTGCATGTTGAAGAAAGCCAAGATGCCCAAAAGCTTTGGCTGCAGATAATCTGCCTGCACAGAAATATGCCTGATCAGATATTTATATTTCCAGAAGACTGTCTAATATAAGGCAGACATTAGACTCCAGTGCACTGAATTCTGTGGAGCAAGAGTACTGATTTTGGATCAGTTTGATCTTGTGTTTAATCGTTTATGCCTAATAAAATAACATGATTTAGTGAGAGCTGAATGCATGAGCTCTGATCTGTCTATAGTAGCCTTACCATGCGCCCTGGAGTGGTGATTTCTTTGGGGCCCTGGTATGGGTCATCACTGGATGAGAAGGAAGCTAAAATAGCAAGTCCGTTAAAGACCTGCTGGTAGTGTTCCCCTAAACGCAGTAGCAACTCATTATGAAGACCCTGAAAATCCTGTCTAAGCAGACTTCCCAATTCAATTTCTGTCTCATTCTAAGGACAAGAAAAAGGTTTTCAGACAGATCATACACTGAAGCTTTAAAAATATACTTCCTATTCGTCTTCATTTAAGAATCACACCTTAAGATAATGAAAGGCTCTTTCCAGCTCCTCCTTTGTACAAGAACACACAAGGTGGGAGAATATGTACTTGAAGTTATTGATAAGCATTTCCCTGCGGTTCACATTCAGCTGCTTGGCAATAGTGCGGATCAGGGCAGAAGCTGTAGGACTGGCCTTGGCTGCCAAAAATGGAAGCAGGACCTGCAGTGTCCGCTGAGAAAGAGTTGATGAAATAGAGAATGTTAATCATCAAAACACAGGTTTTCTGTATCTTGCCTGTAACTGGTGGAGAATGGAGCTGGCAAACCCAAAAGGCATGAAATTCACAGCTTGAATGCACTTTAGGTCCCTTTGGATTTTTTGGATTAAAGCTGCCAAACACAATGTAGGTTAAACTCTCACTTAATGTTGTGTTTGTAAACACTTCTTGTTGGCCTCCAAACCTGAGTGTCTTCATGTTAACACTGATCTTTGTACTACAGTATATATTAATAAAAAGCTGAAAGTTCCTCATTTAGGGCTGATCTTGTCGAGTGTGTTATTGAGGTATTATTGATTTGGCTTACATTAAGGAAGCGGTTAAGGTCTGGGAAATCAAAGACGTGTGCCACATGAGACAGGATGTCCAGTGCGAGCTCTCGCTGATGAGCTGCTTCCTCCTGCAGAGCCTCGTTGCTCTGATCTGGTGTGCAGCGCAGAGCTGTCACATGTCGTGAATGCAAAGACTCCACCAAGAACTAAAACAACACAAAATAAATAATAAAGTAAAGATACTGAGGTTTGCATTTACATTAGCAAAGCAACAGTTGAACATATTGTATAAAATCTAGACCACACAACAACCACTTTCCAAGATTTTACAAATATTGCATTCAATCTAAACTAGGGTTTGAGTCAAAGCATGAATTGTGAAAAAAATATGACAATAAATTTTCCCAGTTTCAGAAACATAAATGCACACTGACTTGGCATATTGGGTTCCTGTACTGGTTGAAGAAGGACTGCAGTTTTAGGCCTCTACAGGTCGCCAATGCCTGAATTTCAGTGTAGGCTGCTACTGACACCTGAGTGGACTTGGAAAGCAGGCAGTGCAGCAGACGAAGCAGAGCAAAAGACACCAGGTTCCCTTCAGCAGCTCTGAGGAGCATCACAAACAAGAAGAGCAACTTAAGACAATAACAGTTTTAATTTTTTAATCGTTAAAATCATTTTTGCCCTAACTTGTATCTTCAAAAGGTGTGCATTTGCTTCAATGCATCAAAGGAACATCAAAAGTTGTGCTAAAATCCAAAAATAAAAAGAGAAAACTTTTAGCCTTACCTCCCAATTTCTCCAGTGGTTAATATCAGGCTATTTTTAAGCTCATTGTTTCTGGAGGTCTTTGCATTTGTATAAGCTTCTTTTAGCCTGGAAACAAGAAGCTATGGACAAAGAGAGCAAATCAGACTCTGCATTAAGTCTGATGCTTACATTAGCAGTATAATACTGTGTTCTGATATGAGGAACTCTACCTCCTTCAGAAAGCCATTTCCATTCCAAAACTCTAGGAGATTTTTGATGTTCTGGCCAAACAGTATGCGCACTCCCTGATCTGGGTCTTCAATAAGGTTGACCAGCGCAGTGACCAGAGCTTTTGTATCTGGGTCACTGTTTCCGAGATCCACATGCTTAAACAAGTGCCGTATATTCCTGATGAAAGCTGCCGTCCAACATTAATAAGTTAATTTCATATTTATGTTTCACTTGGACTTAATTTACTTGTTGCATAATTCTTTTTTAACCCAGTTGAATAGAAAGACATGGCTGGTCATGTGATCTCAAGATGGCACCTGCCATGAGTGGGTGACCTGTCTTAAATAAAAATCTAAGACAATGATATGACTTTTGGACAGACCAATATTTTAGGTCATTGCTTAATATTTGGATTATATTATTAACAAAAATGCTGCCTTAAATACTCAAAGCATACAGTAAAAAAATTACATTCTTGTGGCTAAGCATTTATCTATTTAATACATTAATTTGAATCTTAGCTTCTGCAACTAGACTAACTGCTGACTGGACTAACCTTGTTTTACTTTCATGTCCTCCATGGGTTTGAGGAGCAGAAGGAATGGGGTGAGGATAGAGGCTCCAATGGAGGGAGGCTGGCTAGAATGAGATTCTGAAATACAAAGACCAGCACAGAGCAGCTCATGGGGAGGCATCTTCTCCTGAGGGAACTGCAGTTGTGAGCTCTCAGACAAACAGCAGGCCAGTTGCCCCGTAATGCCAGCTAGCTCAATCTTTACTTGTGTTGAGTTGTCTTGAAGTCTTTTCCTAAATTTGTGAATATAAAAGAAAACAAATGTGCATTAAAAGGACAGTTTCAATTTCCAAACCAAACCTAAGATTCTAAATTTTTTGTTTACGGTTCCGCCCCTCTTTGACCAATTAAGGTCACTAGACACTTTTCAAGATCGTTCATTGATTTTCCAAATCTGGTAATCACAATAATAAAATCTGCTGATATTTCCAGATTTCCGTGCCCATGGGAACCCTAATTCTGATATTTTGATTTGTGCCAACCATTTATGACTTAAGAACTTTTCCAGCTGGTTTCTGAGTGTGTGACTGTCAAGTGACATACAAGAGAACCTCGTGGATGAGGCTGTAGGATTTGACCCCCAGGTGGTGCAGCAGCATGGGGAAGCCGCAAACAGCACTGGCCCTCTCAGCATCACTCTTACTCTGCAGGGCCCAACGGTACACGGACGACCTCCAGTCACCGCACACACTCTTCGACAGCAGAGCAAGCAAGAATACGCAACGTGCTCGAGTCTGCGCAGCTTTAAAAAAAAATTACAAACAACAAACATTAAAAGAATGTTTACAGAACAAGTACTTTACAAGTAGTTACTGTGGGAAATAGACTAAAACTGTAAGGGAAATTTTTATTTTACTTGATGTTTTTTCATCAAATTGTAATATTTTTTAAAGGTGAATTAAAAGATTTTAAAGAAACACCATATTTAAAATAAATATTCATATATTCCATATTTGAAACTGTCACCCAAACACACCTCTCTTTCATTCTCCCATCTCTCTTTCTGCCCTCAAAATAACAACACACTATGCATTCCCTATTCCTTCACTAATGTAGTCCATTTAAAGGAGCAACATTTCACTGACTAAATACACTGTTATCAGCTCAACATCTCAACAATGCTAGTTCCTGTTTAACAAAAGTATTGTTTATGTTTTAAAAGAATGATACTTACAGTAGGCAGGAGCAAGCTTCTGGGAGAGCGCAATCAGACTTGCAGGAAAAGAGGCTGTCTGATATACTGCTTGTGAAGAATGCTCAAGCACCCAAGGAATTGACAGCAGGGCACAAAGATTCCTGCTATGACTTGTGTCACTCTGTCTATTTGCTGTAAACAGAGAATAGTTGCACTTCAGTATGTGCACCCACACCGTGCTTTTCCAAAATAAATAGTGGTAACTACATGTACTAAATATAGATTAGGATTAGGTTCAAGGTTGGTCCCTTGTAATAACACAGTATACTACTACCCAGAGAACACTTGATCTGCCTTTAAATATATCTACTTATTCTGGAACAACAGCAACAACAAAATCAGCAACTATTGACAATGAATAAGTGAAACTATGAGTGAACATTTGAATGAAATGCCACAATCAGGACTAAAAATAATCTTACCATTAATGTAAAGAACAGCATCAAAGATCCTGACAGAAGCATCTACCAGAGGCTCCAGCTCCTCCTCATTAGAAGTGTTGGCCATCACAGTGCGACAGCTCTCTACTACCTGAACCAAAACCTGAGGCTTTAACCATACCAGCTGAGCTGTATCCGTTGTCTCTGGAGTCTTTTCTCCACTGCCACCAAGAGATTAAAAATGTCAATCACTAAACCACAAAACACAACAAAGAATTTATTGAGGACAAAGTTATAGGACAACCTCTGTGGTGTATTCAGGCAGTGTTTGGAGCAAAGTGCAGCCAGGTGTAAGATTGCTGACAGTCCATGCACAACATTCACACACTGGGTCACTGTATGGTCCCTCAGCTGGGCCAGCAGCTCTTCCAGTCGGCCATCTACAGCAGCCCACACCTCACTTCTGTTCTTCATGTCCACTTGTCTGATCATGGAGAAAAAGAAACCGACACAGTTAGAGAACAGATGGGGGAATGTTTAAGGTATATAAATCTATAAGCAGCAGCGACTATGTGGTGACAGAATACTCCATACATAGGTTGGGTTTTGTCTCCGCTCCTCAGTTGTGTAGGAAGAGAAAGGTTTGGTCTTTTGGCTGGAATCTCCTCTTCATACATACTAGGATCAGCAGGGTCAGAAACACCAACCTGCATATCCTGTAGGGTAGCTACTGCCTCTGTCTTAAGGGCAGCATACAGGTATCCCTCCACACTTTGCTGGTTTTCATAAAACAGATAAATATAATTTTTGTAAATTACATCACCCCTTTATTTATTAAAGACCCTATGAGTAGAAATATATAAGTGCATCCAGTATATATCCTGCAATATATTTAAATAAGGTGCATCAAACCGTCACACCAGGTTTGATATCAGTGATGTCATTGGTTATCATGATGTGTCTCTTTATTGACAGCAAACCTCATGCAGTGCTTCTATCTATATCAAGTCTATTTAAATGTACATAAGCACAAATGTAATGTAGAGAAAGGTAAGAATTTTTACAGCAAGGGCAAGATTCTCCTCTCATTTAAGCATCCTTATCCTTATGTTATGAATTAACTTTATGACTTCCTTTCTTCCATGAAAATGTTTACATACAATTTCCTTTATGTAAACATAAAGCCATTATTAACCATTAATCTTCAATTCCGTGAGTAACAGATAGCAGAATTGTCATTTTTGGGTGTGCTAATCCTTTAAGACATTACCTCCTGCTGTCCAGGTGTTCCAATGGTCCTAATCAAAGCTTTGCAAATTGCTGTGACTCTTTCCTTTCGAATCTGCATTGCACACTCATATCCAGGAGGAACATGCTCCAGGACAAAGCAGAAGACATCACAAAGTGTGGCTTTCACCTCTGTCACCTGCAGCTTCTCAATAGTCCCATCGACCACCAGTTTCTCCAGCCTCTCCATCAACATGTTCAGATGGACTCTTTCAAACTTGCTATGTGCACCTTCCTCGGGCTGGAAGACGCATTGGGAGAGCTTCTGGAATTCCTTGCCATAGACCCTAAGCTCAGATTCCTTACAAGTATTCAAAAAGTCCAGCAGATGCAGATAGGCAGAGAAAAAAGACTGAGAATGATCTTCATAGAATCCCCCCAGGTTCACAATGCGAGTTAAAAGCAACATAGATGCTGCTTTTAGTTTTGGGCACCCATTAGACAGGATGAGGCAAGTAGAGTCCCATATGATGCCCACTTCTCTCGAAAAAAACATGCCTTGCAAAATATCTGTCAGCACTGATAATGAAGTTACTAGCAATGCTTGTGCTGAAGCGCTTGAGGACAGCTGAAGAACAATAGGAGTCAAGTAAACAGCAGCCTCTGCAGTTGTGATAGGGAAGCATTCCACCTGTAATGGCCATTGTGGAGATGGTCTGACCATGAGATTTACTCGCACCAGATACTGAATTAAACGGATGAGCTCTCTAGAAAACAAACTGAATGTGACTGCACTCTTGGCTCTGAACAGGTGAAGCAATGCACAAATGACTGAGGAGATCTTCAGGTGAAGATCCTCACATTCCGGGCTGGCAGCTATTCGCAAGAGGCGGCTGATGATCCATTTACTGAAATCTGTGAAGTAAACGAAGATGGGAGGCAGAGAGTCAGAAATCAAAGCTGGATGTATTTAAGCAGAAGTACTGATGGCTTAAACCATGGGTTAAACCAAATCAGCCAACCTGTGCAGCTGTTCTCTGTGTTTCTAAAGTGATCCTGATCTGACAGACATGCTGGGTTGATGAACATCAATGAAGAGGATTTGATGATGTGCTGCACAAAGTCCAGCAGCATTACACAGGCAGGCTCAGAACTGCTCTTCTTACACAACTCCAGAGCAACTACAATGTGAGAAAGTAAAATCATATAATGGAAAGAAGGTCTACAGAAAATAACAGTTGGTTCCAAAAAACCACAAAGGAATGATTGAATTTTTAAAACCTGAAAATAAAAGAAACCTTTTATAATTTTTATGACTTTGACACAAAAATCCTGCACTTTTGACTAGTGGTCTCATTTAGACCCTAATGTATCTTAAACTATTAATATCTTAAACTATTGTACTAGACGTGATAACACACGTGTAAGCCGTAATACAAACATGTAGAAAATGCAACCTTACCGACGTCAACATCTGTCAGTATTCTGTCAATAAACTGACACAGTATCTGACGAGGTTTCTGAACTGCCTGGTTATACTCAACCGAGCTAGCACTGAAAAAGACATGACAGGGTTCTCACAAGCCATGTGAC
>JAZGTJ010011780.1:0-16548 GCA_036877575.1 Botia almorhae
CTTCCTCCACGCACTACACACCCCCTTTTTGTCAATAAATCCACCCTCCGGGGTATCTTTGCACCGCCTATCGTGTCGTGTGATTCCTCACCCGTGACAATATGTTAATGTATTAACCAACATTAATGAACAATGAGTAGTACATTTGTTACAGTATTTAGTAAACTGTGTTTACTAAATACTGTGGTACATGTTAGCTCTTGTGGCAGTTTTTCACCGTGGTATCAAAAATTGTTATTAAATATTGGTATTTTTCAAGGTATCGGATCGAAGTTAGAAATTCCAGTATCATGACAACACTACATTATTACACTCTTGCTTCATTTAGTATGAAACCATGAATATGCAAATTATTCCCCACCTCCACCTAATCGCACCAGCATGGATTATGTGATTCACTCGGCCAATTACAGTGAACATGACACATTGCCAAGTAAATATTCAATATTGTTTTAATTTAACCATATATGTTTGTATTAGAAATTGATTCAGAAGAATGACAGGAATGACTTATACAGGTCATCTACAAGTCCATGTATCAGAATGGTAATGTGTTTTATGTATCACACTCTGCAACGTTGCACACATAATGGAAATTGATATGATTAGCCTTTAATTTGATCAAACAGCTAATAATGTGTTGCTAATGTTACACAAACCATGTTACCATTTGCCAACTCAGGGTCAGACATCATAATATACATCATATAAATAATTTAAAATGGTTTTCTTCTGTGAAAAAAAAATATGTTGTTGTGGTCTCGACCGATGAACTTGCACATGGTTCCATTAAAGCATATTAAAAATACCACATAGACATGTAAACAACTTAAAAAAAATTAACGACAAGGGGTCTTTAATGTTTATTTTATTTTTGAAAAATTGATTTTGTAATTGTTTGGCTTTTTTATTTATGTTCACCTTCTTTTGGACCATTTGCCATTAAACATTTTGTGTGATGAATGTTGCAGATGTGAGGGTACACCTCTAATTTTATAATATTGGGTTCAATTTTGTACTGCTGACTATATCATTATCCAGTTTTTGAGGAGTTGTCTTGGGGTCTTATGAAACAACACCCTAATGGATAAATACAAAAAAGCTAGAAAAAAGTACATGAATGTTTAAATTTAAATTCTCCATTCGCAAGCATGCCCTATAGATGGAACAATGAAAAGAGGTAAGTATGCTGATTTGAGGTATTACAACAACCTTGGAGCACCTTTGTGTTAATGGTTTTTCCAAAGACCACAAGACCAAAAGACAGTAAAATACATCAATGAGATACCCATACACCAATTTCTAAGAGCTCTAACCTTGTATTCCACTCTCATCTCAGTGACCAAATCTGTGACATCTTCTTTCAGCTATGTAACTACAGGTTTGCACAATTAATAGGCAGCACAGATGACTGAAATCATGACTGTGTGTTGACAAACAGCTGACCACAAATTTGCCACACAATCTGCAATTTGAATCTCCTCCACAGCACTGTAAAGGTTTCTGTAAAAGTTATGTAATTATAGGTACAAAAAAGTTCTCATACAAAATACATAACAGACATACATGTACATATACATTTTTTACCCTTGTTCAAATGTTGATGAATCTAGATTGTTCCAAATTAAGTTTAAACCAGAACCCCATAATACCCTTGACTAAACTATAATGCACATTATTTTGTTATTCAAAAAAATAAAATGCTCTGAGAATGTTGGTGTCACTGACCAAAAACATTTGAGATCTCATGACTTAAGCTAACTTTAATTTCCCTTACTAAGACACTTTAAACAGGAAGTTAAGAGGCTGGGTCAAGTTACAGTGTTCTCATTAGCATTTATGCTAATTGTCTTTTCAAAGATTTTCAGATTATACACTTAAAAACCTACCATGTTTTTCCCCAAACCACCTTAGCTTAAATAATGCCTAAAATATATGGTTGGGAATGCTATTTTCTCATAGGTTTATGTCTAATATCATTGTTGAGCACATTTTCTATTTTAATATGTGCTGCACCCCATAAAACCCTTCATGCTCTCCAGAGTGCCACAGTACGTGTCCCTCCCCCCGGCCTGTATTTTCCAATCATGCATCACACTTTTCCTCTTTCACCCCACATATTCTTCTCTTTCCACTCTACATCCATCTGTCCCCTTTCGCTGGCTCTATTTCCATATGTCCAATGATGGTCAGACTTCACATTCTGGCACCCTGAGCCTGCACATCAAAGCCTCACTCAAAGCTTCCAGCAGAGAGTAGGTGGCCCCAGCAGAGTCCCTTTAATAATGCATTCTAACAGCAGAGCTCACAGTGCTACCTTTCATATAAACAGGCTCATTGTAGAAGACATGCAATTGACTACTAAAGTTCAAAGCATGCAGTTTAAAAGAAATAGTTCACCAAGATATGAACATTTATATGAAAAATCATTATCACACTGTATAAAAAATATTTTAATCACCCTTATGTCATTCAAAACTTGTATATTTCTTTCTTCTGTGAAACAGTTACATTTATTTAGCAGATATGATATGATAGGATATGATCAGTAGCTGTCAATATTCACAAACAACAGAGTACAGTAAAAGAACTGTACAAATAATACATATGATTTATGCAGTACATTAGCTAGAATTTCAATATAGCACTAGTCTGGCTTGGTTTTGATCTAGTCAGTGGATTAGCATAGCCTTTCTGGTTAAACTGGTTGACAACATATAGTGGTGACCAGCTAAAGTGAGCTGGTCTTTATCAGCAGGGAATTCATTAACAATCTTAAATGTGTGCTTTTAAATGTGTGTTTTAATGATACATGCAGGAGCATGCTTGTTTGAATACAACAAACAAAGCCCTTTGTTTGAAGCAGAAGAAGCTGTTCACAAATTTAATTGGTTCTTGTGATTATCATGTACCATGTTTAAAAATATGAAAGTTGGAACAAGATTCAAAAAGAAGAAGACTTCTAGACCGTCTAATGGGGGCTGCCATGTTGCACTAGCCAAATACTGCTTACTTTAATTCAGTAACTACCCTGTTATTGGACTCTTTCACTCATGGAGTAAATTAATCTTAGATGACTGTTATCACTGATCTGCCAGGTGCCATCCACACCCAATCACCAGCCACCATTCAGCCAAGCCCTTTTCAGTACCAATCACGAGACACCAGCTCACCTGAGTACTGTCACCCGCACCTGCAAGCACTCATCACCTCATCAACTCACCACATCTTGTTCACCCGATTGCCAATCACAATTAAGTTACAGCAACTATAATGCCATTCCCAGTCAGTTTATTCTGCCATCAAATTCTAATCACTGCATTAAGATCAACTTATCTATTTCCTGTTCATGTGCTTCTATAAACTACCTTAGTGTACATATTGTAATGACTGTGTCAGTATCTAAAAATGTTTTACATTGTGTCAGTATAAACTCAGAATGACACTCAGAGCAAATAAAAAGTTTTTGAGTATACCCACATGCTTTTTTCTCACACAAATCTATTGTATAGTTTCAGAAGACTTGGAAAGAGATTTTGAAATTTGTCATAGATTTCCTTAACAACGCTTTTGTGGTCTTTTTGTTGTCGTTATAGTTTGACAGTTCCTGTTCTCTGTTTGGAACAACATAAGGGTGTTGGTAATTAATCAAAGGTGTTTGATTAATTATCTAGTTTTTGTTTTGGATTGGACATCTTGTTCCAAAAGTCAATGTCAAACCCGTGCAAGTGTGTATGATAATGCACTGCTGTGTGATTGAGCCCTATGTGTGCGTCATTAGCTCTCAAGGTCACTGGCCCCGCACAGGTACCTGCACTGTAATGTGTCATTTGTCGAGTGGGACAATAACTCCACTACATTTTAAATTAAATTACTGCCACAGAAAAATTACAACTCACTCCACGAGCTTTTATGTTCTTTAATGGAGGAGAATAAAAGGCAGAGGGGATAAAAAAGTTTTTATTATCAACGCTTGTCGTTATGCAGTAGATATAGTGTGACTTTGATGACATTGTGGTATGGTAAATAATAGAGTAAATGCATGAAAACCGGAGAGAAAACAAAGTAGGCATTGTGAGAAACAATGAGACGTAACAGTTATTGCCCTTTGTAGGCCAAATTTCTCATGGCTTGGCATTCTTCTGATGCCTCAGATCTTAAAGTTTGCTATGAATAGAGAAATCGACTTTGATCATCACATTTAAAATAATATAAAAACAATGACCTCATGTAAAATGCCATGTGATTTGTTGGAAAATCTGAAAGTAAATTAGTCTTGACCGATGTTGCTGTTGGCACTAAGTCCTGTCAGGTCTAACAATTGATATGTTATTCAACAGCAATGATAAAAATGTGACGAATCAATTCAACAAATGAAACATTAAACTGCTAGGTGACTGGGAGTATTGGAGGTTCAACTTTCTATTTGGACTTGACTTGAGACAAAAATTTACAGTGTGTGGGTCCTACCAAAGGGCAAAAGGGCTGTCTGGTTAATATGGGCCAGTTACCACTGCTGATAAATGCCATGTTTTTTTTTATCCCATTTGCAAGCAACATACAAATCATAAAATGTTATATTGTAGCATATCTTTTGCCGGTGACCAGTTTAGTCTTTTTTTGGAGGGCTCTGTAATAGACTTATTATATAATATTTTCTTCTTTCTGTTGCCTGAGGCATCACAGCTCAGGATAGTCACTAGTGAAGGGTGACATCAGACATCAGAAATTACTTACAGATTTTTGTTGGCTCTGATGATTGGCCTAGTTGGGGTAGGACAAAGAACCCAGCCAAACATTTATGCCCCTTCTTCTCTAAGAAGGTGGAGAAAAATTATGACATCGACAACAAAGAGCTCCTGGCAATCAAAGTAGCTCTAGAAGGAAGAATTGGCTGGGGGCAACCATTCACTGTTCAGACAGATCACAAAAACAATCCCTTCAATGCCTCGGAAGCCACTCCATCAGAGTGCCCACCCAAACTTCAATATGTTCCTAGGTCACAATGTACCCCATTCACCCAGGGACCAATGGCACTCTCTCACTGCTGAAAGACTTCTTCTGGTGGCCAAACATGGCCAGGGACATCAGAAGGTTCATCTAAGGCTGCTCTGACTGCGTCATCGCCTTGCCACCTACCAGCTGGCAAACTTTTTAACTGCCCTTGGTCATGCCTAGGTCATGCCCCCTTTTGATGGTAATACTTGCATTCTAGTAAACATTTTTCATCTGCTCCCCCTTAAGGGTCTTGGAGGCAGAAGAGCTTTTTTCCACCATGTCTTCTGGTAATTTGGCATTCTAGAGCACACAGTATCTGACTGTGTCCACAATTCATCTTCCAGGAATGAAGTGCTTTTTTTCCTCTCCAAGGTGTGAACATTAGCCTCTTCTCAGGTTACCATCCTCAGTCAAACGGACAGAGAGAAAGATCCAGGATATAGGATGTTTTCTATGAACCTTTTGCCATAGGCTCTTGGAACCAGTTCTAAGGCTGAGAAAAGAGAGTGTGTCTTATTCAGTGCTTTTTATTGATTATATTGAATAACGAATATATTGATTCTAAAATTGATTAAAAAAAATAGAAAAAAGTTACTTTTGTGTTTGTACTGTACCTTGTGGTGTATGTTTAAGATGGATGTGGTGTATATTTAAGATATTTAAACTGTTTAAGGCTGTTCTCAAAACTCCAGTTAATGCTTCTTCATTTTCTTGCTCCTCTGTCCTCCAACTCATGACCCAGAAATTAATGGAAGGTCGCCATCCTGAAGGACATACTAATTCTTCATGTTTATTATGAGGCCAATTTCACATACAGTGCATTCTGTGAAAATTTATTACAAACAGCCAAACAGTTATTAACCAAGCTCCAGCAACAAATCCCTAGAGAGGAACTACAGCTTTTCAAAGTCACCTGTAATTGACATGGCTTTGAAGTGATGCTCGGGTGTGCAGCATAGTTCGTTTTACAAGAAAATTTGCTTCTATTTTTATCCTTGTATCTTGTCGCATCTCCTTCTTAGCAGGGAAGACCTAGGATGTAAGACAAAGAAGCAAGGAGATGAAGCTCACACAAGGAGAGGAGGCGCACAGTGAAATAAATAAAATAAAGTGGAAATGTTTGCTGTACTCATTGCTGATTTCCCAGCATGCATCACAACCTGAATAACTTATGCTTTATTGGCACTCTGTTGTGCTTATTATTTCCTTTCCGTTGTGTCATTTGTAGTGTTTGGTGTGTGGAATGTATTTCATATGTCATGACTATTATTATTATATTACTATAAATTTTATATTTTATATAAATATAATGTATATTATTATTATATATTATTACATATTAATAATATCTTGACTACTATTATTATATTATGATTTTAATCAGCAGTGATCATTGCTTAAAACATCGCTAATAATAATACCTCATTGAAATGTTTTAAAGGTGAAAGTAGATTCAAGTAAATAACCAGCCTGTTCACAAGTGGTCCTGCTCGATTATTTATGTAGTTTATCTTTGCTGTGTGGTTCAGATAGGGGATTTTTCTTCCAGAGAGCTCATAGCTAATGGTGTGTTTAGTCATGTCGGAAATATCGCATTTAAGATTTAGGAAGCAACGAATGCAACTTCCGTGTTACATACATTCAACACATTATTAAATAAAATAAGCTGGTAGACTTTTAAACATCTATATAAAAAAGATATGGTTTGACTTGCTACTTTATTAATATAATTTTATCATAATATCATTTTTTAATATCATCAAAATACAACTAATAAACTACTGTAATTGCACACATTTATCTTTAGACACGCTTGTACTGCTTGACTGTTTCTGCGTACTTCTCATCACATGTATTTATGAAAAGTCAGTCGATAGCCCATTTTCCCTCTTGACTTATTTTTGTCTTTATTTGTTGGTTTATAGCATGGTTCTCCAGACATCATAAATACAGGAAATTGTTACTTTGCTAACAGTTTTCAAGTATATAGGTGGAACAAGAAAAACAAGGCATGTGGGAAGAAAACAATTTTATGATCACTTGGTTACATTTGCATAGAATCTAAAAAAGGAGATCCAGACTGGGAGGAAATTGGACTGGCAGGAAAATATAAACCAATCTCAGTATCAAAATGTGGCGGTTACCATAGGGGTTGGCACTGGGCATTTTTCAACCAACCTTTTTAACTTTAACTTTGCAATTAGAGATGGGTTGTAGTCATGAATATAACGTCTGGTCTTACCTGATAATTGAAACAAATTGAAATGAGCTTTGAGTATTAACTGTGAATGGTGCAATCTGTTACTGGTCAATAGTAACTCCAGTAGAAAGAGCTGCCTAATGTTAAATCAACTCAAGAGAAAAAATGTGATAGCTCTCTGTCCTGTCACTAGCACTAATAAGATGGGTGGTTATTAAAGCTTAGTAGCTTCAAGGCACTTAATTTGGTCATCATTGCTGTCTGCTTGTTTCAAGGGTGGTAAAAGGTTCCTGAGGGGGTCACTGTGTTTTGGTGTAGAAATATACCAGCAATGTAACCAATGCATGGCCTTTCTGATCACAGTAGGTTTTCATAGGTTAGCTTTTGGAGTCAACATTTGGATTCAAACAGGGTTTTTTTTCTCAATACTATCATTTTACTTATTTCACAGGTATCAAAATATAGTGCTTTGAAAAAGTATTCATACCCCTTGAACTTTTTACATTTTGTCACCTTACAACCACAAACTTAAATGTATTTTATTGAGATTTTATGTGATAGACCAACAACACAAAGTAGCACATAATTATGAAGTGGAACGAAAAGGATACATGGTTTTCAAAATTTTAAGAAAATAAAAATCTGAAAAGTGTGTTTATCACATGATTTTGACTGGGCCAAGCTGCAGCTCTGTGTCTAGACTCGCAGATGAGGGTAAGTAGGTTTGGCAGCGGATTGTTTTCCTGGGGCGGTTTGTTTTTCCACAGACACCTGTCCCTTAACATGTTTGGATGGCTGCAGAGCCATACTGGATGGTTAAACAGCCTCAGGCAGGAAATTAAAGGTGAATTTAATAAACAAATACGTGAGGGAAAAATCAGGATGACATTAAAACCACAAAGGCTTCTTCAGTTTAACATTGCAAAAGTGACTCCTGAAGGAATTGTTGATAAAAATTATTTTATTTTCTGTTGAACATTTTTCATAAGGTAGAAAAACCATGACGTATACTGTATACACAAAGTACAAAGTATACAGTTCAGGCAGAAATAAACCACCAGTTCTCAAAACCACCAGTGGAATATCTTTAAATGAAACAGCTTGTCCAAAATGTAAAATGTTTGTATGTAAAATGTAAAATGTAGTTTTTGTATGTAATCACCAATGATGCATGAATTTCTTGCAGATTCTGTTGAGCTCAAACATTGACAGTTTTAGTATCATAAAAGTCCACTTATCAAACACCACATTTTACATCTCTTGAAGCCATACGGTAGCGATGTGTAGGAAACAGAATCACACATAATTTGAGTTTGCTACATGTGCCACAACAGATTTGACCAAACTCCATTGGTTGTTGTGCGTGCTATAACCATCAAGATGCAATACATTTTAACATGCTTAAGCATAAATAAGAAATGATAAGTATAAGATTGCAGGCTAAAATTTAGGTCATTATTAACTGAAAATCTTTCCATTCACTGCTGTTGTTAAATTTGAAAATATTCAAACTGGTTGCATTAATTTATGATACATTCAATAAGCACTGACATATATAACATCAAATCTGGCACATGTAATTTGTTAATCTGAATAATCTAACAAAGCAGCTTGTCAACATACAGGGTTTGAAGCAAAATAATTTGTTTTCTAAAACAACTTAAGGGAAATGACTAGCTTTCTTTAAAGTCATTGGAAACAATTAGTGAGTAGAGTTTATTTATTTAATATCGTTTTGTGGGGGCAGTAATGTGACATTCACTTCACAAATGCCTGAAATCATTTCCTCTCTCTGACTCAGCATCACTGCTTGTAACTAAAGGCATCTACTGCATGCGCCAACGTGACCTTCTCACCACTTCTGTTAACATGTTGTTCTACAGGAAATGGGAATATAATAAACAAAATCATACTGATCTGCAGCAGGTTTCTTCTAACTACTCTGTTCATGTCAAAGCAAAATCTGTCCCCCAATGTCCTAGGTTTACTTTTCTCTCTTTTTTTTATGTGTGTTCATGTTTATTAAAATGGATTTTTTCAGTTGTTTGTGGCATCTGTTTGTAATGTTCCCTCTTCGTTTCTCAAAGAAAATAAAGCTTTTAGTTTGATCTTTTCAGATTGATTAATTAAATTGCTTAGTAGTGTAATGAAGACTCATGGACAGATGGATCCACATGCAGCTCTTTATTAGACAAAATCTTAGTTAAACAGGCAATGGTCAAAATCAGAAATGAGTAAACAGGCAGAGGTCAGGGCAAGGCAGGCAGCAAACAATTGAACGCGATAAACTATCCAACTAACACCAGTTGATCAACAGGGAATAAATGCTCTGAAATGTTTGACTGGCAAAACAAGACATCACAATGAACGTGTACAGGCCCGGGGTTTAAATAACTGGGCTAATTGGAAACAGGTGGCAAACAGGAAGTAATCAGCCATAGGCACGGGGGAACATGGGAAGTGTAGTCCGGTTTGAAACTAATATTCTGGGTAAGGCACCCTCTGGTGATGCAGAGGAGGCAGAGCAGTAGAGGAACAGCTCAAAGTAATGATTCATTCAGTTTGGGTGATACATTTGGTTTCCAAATTGCAACGATGAAAGGACAGAAACCACATCCTTATCAGGTTGCCTAACTTTGGAAACCAATTACCAATATTGGTTCATAAGAAATGTTCATGAGAAAGTGCTGATGAGAAATGGATTCTTATCATTGCTTATCAAACAAATATAATTCATTTCAATTATGATTAAGAAACTGATATATACTTTCTTTCATGGTTATTAAATCTCTTTACATATGCATTGAAATAAATTAATATGGGCTCTTTTCATTTTAAAGTGCACCATAGAAGGTACTATTAACTGTACAGTACAGTATATTTGAACTGTACAGCTATGGTGTATCTTTATAGTGTATGTGCGTCATGCTTTTTGAGGGTGAGTATTTTTAATGTCATTATGAATTCACATCTCTCCTGATTTGATAAATTTGCAAACTACATCATTTGTAAAAATAATGACTTTTTGGGCAATTTACCTAAAAAATGTAATAGAACTTAATTTTTGTCTCATTCTGCAGGGTATAGGGGGTAAATGAGTCACTCAACTATGCAGTTCTGTCCATGTATCAACAGTTAACTGTTGTAAACAAATCATGGTTGTTAAAAGTTTTGTTCTGTTGTAACTGTTTAACTATGTAATACCTGTAATATTACTGGCTAGTGACCCTGTTCAATTTGTGTTTGAAACCTTGACAACATTCTTTGAGCCAATCACAATTAAGACACAGATGCCCCACTGGCCTTCATATTTCTTGTTCTTCAATTTAACAAAAGGGGCATGTTTTGCAATGCAATGTCATTAAAGCTTAGATTTACCATATTATATTGAATATCCAAACCACAGGTTCATCTACATCTACAACAAGTGTGGGTGCAGTGTGCTCCTTAACTACAATCAAAAAGAACTGGAATGAAGATGGAATTTGATTTTTAAGACTTGAAAACTTAAATTTTAAGTAGAACGCGGATACTGTTCATCTTTCTCTGAGAATGACCTTCAGTGTAGCGTAAAGAAATCCATACTGTACAAAGTTACACGATTACTTGCAATAACACACACAGGCAATCTCTCTCTCTTTTTTTACATTACATTTATGCATTTGGCAGATGCTTTTATCCAAAACGACTTACATTGCATTATACTCTACATTGTTTCTGAGTATGTGCAATCCCTGGGATACAATCCATGACCATGGCGTTGTTCACACCATGCTCAGACAGAAAGCACTGCAACAGAAATTTATGTTGCAGTGCTTTGTAGGTACTGTGGTTAATAGATGGTAGTGGACCAGCTTTGTGTGGAGGCAGTGCTTAATTTAGCTCTTGATATTAGAAGCCTTTTTAATGGTGTTAGTGGGGGGTCACTAAATAGTACGTTTTTGCACATTTCAGTAGCCATTTCAAGTCTTTATAATTGGATATTGTTATAATTTTATTTTGAATGCTTGGTTGTGAATGATCTGTGGTGTTCTAATGAACATTGTAGATGTTTACACAGAATATGGAGTCAGTATTTTAAGCTTATAAGATTTATTACATGGTATTTATAGTTGCCAACTTGAAAAATGCATTTTTCTAAACATGCTTATTTAATTTCGTAATGTAATATATTATCTCCTGAAATAGGGTTTATTATTTTGGATTATTATTATTGGTAGCTGTTTAGAAGGAAATTTAGAGATGATTATGTTAAATCTGTCCTAGCTTCTGTGAGCACAACTGCATTACAGTATATGGCAAGACTTTAACTGAGCTGTGGGTGTTCCTGCAGTAATGTGTGGGAACTGAATTACAGTTATCAGAGCCACAGCCTCCATCCGAGAGACCAATCATCTCTGATTTTAAAATCCGCCCTATATAGACTTGCTCATGTCTCAGCTCATGTCTCAGAAGTGTGTTTTTTGTTTAAGTCTATAAAAACTTTTAAAACTTAAAACAAATGGAATTAAAGTAAAATGCAAAAACATTTGCCACTGTTGCAGTTAAGAAATATATGACGTTTTTTGACAATTTATAATATAAAGGCCCTTCGTTGGAGAAGTATTTTATATTTAGCATCTTTTCTGTATTTTCTTTAAGAGGTGGTTCAACAAGGATACACAGTTTTTAATAATTAATTGCCTTGGCTGCTGGCTTGCCTTCAGCTCTAACTATAGCGTGCGTGAGTGTGACTTGTTTCAAAGCCCTAAGTGCAGACACTGGAACAAAAGAGACTGTATAAATAATTGTATAAACATGGTCTGTGCTACTGCCTGTGAGTTTGTGTCAGAGCATGATGTCCACAAACACTTCTATCGAGCTTGTTTCCTTTGTCATGACATCTGATTAAAATTAAGATGAAAGAAGATGAAAACATACAGTTTTTTAAAGTAATTTACCTAAAAGTCCAGCCTTTACCTTGACTCTAAACAACAAGTGTTTGAATCAAACACTGGTTCCCCTTAGAAACATATCACACAAAGTGCAGAATCTGAAGATTAACATGGTGACAAATATATAAACAAACTTCTTCTAGGAACAGTGTGTGTGACAAATGGAGAGAAATGATGCCTTCAGATCTTTCAGAAAAATTGTTTTAGGGACACAAGATGCATTCTTGCACCAACTGTCTTTGATATAAATCAGCATTCTGTTCAAAACATGACAGACCCCACCCCCGCTATCAGTGAAACATCCGGATAGAGTAAAAAGATTTTAGAGTGCAAGAGTAAAATCCCTCTTACACTCATTCACTGATAAAGAATTATACGAGTTTTTTATGTGTGCTGTGGTATTTTTAATAAACTGAAGTTTTTTGCTTGTACAAATGGATCTTAGGGTTACTGTAGCACTAGCTGGTAGATTGCTGGTAGGTTTCTGCACTAACAACATCAAGGCCATGGGGTTGATTTCCAGGGACACACAAGCTGATTAAGACTGTAAAGGCAATAAATGCAATGATGCATAATGTAAATCTGGTACTTTATAACAGTCTTGATTTTCCCAGTGCTGTAAGTTGTTATTATTATGCATGTACAGTACATGATGTGCTGTATATATGTTGTGCTGTTGTCCTAAATTAAATAAACTTATTAGAAGTGACATATTACTATCAGGTGGAACCAATGCATATCTTTCAAATTAACATTCAATTACAACAGGCAGAACCAGCCTTACTGACCTGTAAAAGCCGTACCATCAGTTTGTTTTTTCAGTGTACCCTGAGGAGACACAGCAGTTCCTTCCCGCAATAATAGATTCATTTTCAAACAACATTGATTTTCTTTCAACGGCTTTCCCTTTGGTATTAGAAGCACAAAGTAGGAGGCCAGGGCTAGTTATCAAACAGGGAAGTTACATCTCAGTATATTCAGCTATAAAGATTCTGTCAAAACAGTCAAAAAAACGTTTAATACTTTAGTACTTACTTAAGTTAAGTACTCCGTTAAGTATACTTTTGTAATTATATTCTATAAGCCAAGATGTCAATATAATTTTGTTTTGTAATAGTGGGTGGCCAAACAAGTGAAGACAATAAAACCACACTTAAAGACATATAGGCAAGGTTCTATAGATTATGAAAGATTTTATCAGAAAGGTTAAGAAACTGTTTTCTCAGAACAAGGATATTTTCATAAATGTTATGTTGGGGCAAGTTGTCACATTTGTTTTGCATGTTGCTGTTTCATGAATTGTTTCCCTTATAATTGTTTGTCCTTTTAGATTTTTGCTGAAAAGCTATCTGATAGATATTGCTATCAGCCTATGGAAAATCAGTCATATTTCTTCATTGTGACATTTTGTTATTTTAAAATGTGGATTTTTCTTCGTATGCTGTTCTTTTATCTTTGGCTTTCTTAAATGTATCTGTAATTTCTGTGTTTCAGCCCTCTACAGCAGAAAGAGTGAAATTCACTATATATGTCAAGTAAACAGTCAAGAACTATAATGACATATTGACTAATTCACACATTTTTAGCCAAATGGCAACTTTTAACTATTTGTGGGGTAGCAATATTTTGAGATCACTCTTTGCAGGGACATCCAATGCAAGCAACAAAAGCATACAAAAAGCTGCTGTACTGCTGTACACAGTGCCAGGCTAGGTCAAGACCTCTCTGTTCCTCAGATTCAGAGGTTGTTGGGTCTCATGGCAGCAGCTGCCAACATCATACAACTGGGGCTGTTGCACATGACACCATTTTAGGTCTGGCTCAAAAGAAAAGGGTATTATTTTAAAAAACATCTACTGAGGGTGGTAAGGGTTATGCACCAAGGGCTTTATACCCTTCTTATGTGGAAAAGACCTTCTTACCTTGGGTCCCACACTAGGGGCTTGCTGAGCAGAAGTGGATCTGTTCGCCTCCGAGGGGATGACTCACTGTCCTCTCTGGTTGGCATTTTCTCCAATTGCTCTGCTCCTGGGAGTTTTAGAGAGAGTTGGCAAGGACTGAGTACACCTGTAATTTGTTGGATCTGTTCTGGCCACCAGAGTGTGGTTCTCAGACCTTCTGAGGCCTTCTATCTCAGGGGACCATTCTGCATCCCCAGCCAGAGATCTGGAGACTGAGGGTCTGACCCCTGAAACAATACTTGTAGGTTGTTGAAACAATATTAAGATCAAGATGTAGGCAAATGTAGGCTACATGTAGCTTTGCTAGCCACGAGCCTACTAAGGGAGCATCTGTAGGGTGATACTCTCTGATATCTGATTTTCTCTGTGGTACCAGACAGCTAAAGTCTATCTGCTGGATGTCCCCTTTGTGGGACTTTAACACGGTCCTAGAAGAATTGTCAGAGGTTCTATTTGAGCCCTTAGAGTCACCCTCAGAGAAGCAGTAGAGAAGCAAGCAGTATTTGTCTCATTGGATTACTGATGCTATCCCTCAGGCCTAAGATGTGCGTGGTATGACTTCAACCCTAGAAATCAAAGCTCACTCCACTAGGAGTGTAGTATTATCAAAGGCAAAGGTGTTGGCCGGGATGCATCTTTAAATGATTTTTGTGTTGTGGTAGGCTGGTCCTCTCTGCACACATTCATAAAATTTTATAGTTTAGATTTAACCTCAAGTCCATGCACTCAGGTCCTCCTGGGTTTAAGGTCTAGTTTTCTGTTCATAAATTTGACCTGTGCCAATTCTTACTGATGTTTCATTTCTTTCACCATCTCAGGAAATATGGTTACATGCATAACCTGAGGCATTTCTGTACATCCCTGTCCTTTAACTTATTAAAGATAACGGATTTAGGGTCAATGGAAACACTAACTATTTGGTAATGAATAACATTTTTTAATTGTTAACATTTTCTGTAAGTTCTGTAGTTAAAACAGCTAAGAAACCCTTAGTCCTCTTAAGAGCCCCTAATTAAAAGCCTGCAGTAGCTCTGGTCTCACAATTATCACTTGCCTTGCTTTAATTCACAGTCTATTAAAGCCACTTTAGACTGTGTAACCTCAAAGCATTAAAATAATGCATGTCTCTCATGAAACACATTAACAATCTTTCAGGTAACTCTTTCAGCCTTATGTTAAACTGGACTATATGAATGAAATTACAGCACAGAACAGCACAGTTCTAATTCATAAAAACATGCCACATGTTCCATAATAATGCATTACATTTTGATTCTTCCTATTTAATTAAACAACATAAAGTTTGATTTGTTTGTTTTTGTCATGACACAAGTAGAAAACACTGACCTCTGAGATTCTAGGAGAATTTTGTTTACCTCTAGCACATTCATCTCATTCATGGTGGCAACATTTAGGTTCAAATGCTGAAGTAACCTTTACTGGTTACTGTCAGTACCAGCCATGGCCAGATTTTTTACATAAACCCACAGAACTCCCCCAGTGCACTTGGATGTTACCAGATATCAATCTGAGAGGAAACCCCAGAGTCAGGTTGTTCAGTCTGTCTTATAGTAGCAGCATTGTCTTGGCCAGAACTAAACCACTTTATCAGATGTTCACCTAATACTGTTCCATCAACACATATTTCAAACAAGGGTCAGGAGTACAGTCTAATTTTAAGATATCAACAGTTGTGTTTTACCTGTTACATTGTTACACCTGAACTGGAGTATAAATTTAGGAAGTCAACACAGTGTAAATAGCTATATTATGTACCATTATATATATAAATATATATACAGCCATGGCCAAAAATATTGGCACCTTTGCAATTCTGTCAGAAAATACAGCCCTTCTCTCAGAAAATTGTTTTGATACCAAATGTTTTGGTACTTACATGTTTATTTTCTTTGTTTGCATTGGAACAACACAAAAAAAAAACAGAGAAGAAAAGTCAAATATGATAAAATTCCACACAGAACCCAAAAAATGTACTGGACAAAACTATTGGCACCCTTAACTTATATAACTAATATTTGGTTCTATGGGATTCATATCTGGACTCATTGCTGGCCATTTCAGCGCTTTGTTTGTAACCATTTCTGAGTGCTTTTTGAAGTGTGTTTCGGGTCATAGTCCTGCTGGAATGACCTCTGGTGGAGACACAGCTTTCTGTCACTGGTCACTATGCTGTGCCTATGTTTTACCTAATCATCAGATTTCATGATACCGTTCACACAGTCAAGGCATCCAGTGCCAGAGGCAGCAAAACAACCCCAAAACATCTTTGAACCTCCACTATGTTTGACTGTAGGGACTGTGTTCTTTTCTTTGAAGGCCTTTAAAGCTCTATATTTGTCTCATCTGTCCACAGTACGTTCTCTCAGAAGGATTGTGGTTTTCTCACATAAGTTTTGGCAAACTCCTTGCTTTTTTATGCCTATGTGTCAGCAGT
>JAZGTJ010011781.1:0-16548 GCA_036877575.1 Botia almorhae
TGATTATTTTTTATGATAGTTTTACTTTCTTTATGTAAAGCAATTTGAATTACCATTGTGTATGAAATGTGCTACAGTATAAATAAACTTGCCTTGCCTTGCATTGTCATAGATAAAATGAGAGAAAAGGAAAATGGACATAAGATCATTTTTCAGTGCATCTAAACGCCAAGTAAGTACAACAAGTTCACATATTAAGGCAATTTGGCTTTAAGAATGGGTGCTTATGAAAATACTAATGTCACAATATCAATCACAGGCAAAGAAGACAGAAATTATTGAGGGACAGGTAGACCAGGATCAATCAGATGTACAGTGTAAGGTAAGTGTGGTGCTTTTATTAAAAGGGATAATGACAGATTTTTTTTGGGGGGGTAAACAATTTCTTTAATGTTTTCGGAGTTGTGGCTGTTTAGCAGATGAACATCACAGGATCACCAATTTACAGTATGATCTTTCAATTTAACAAGTGTAATGTAAACAAGTTAGTTATTATGAGTATGGAAAAGATCTTTTCCTGCATTTTTTCTGCTTCAGGAGTCAGTCTGTTCTGAGACGGTGAGAGTAGAGGAAGGGGCAGATTCAGAACTAGGGAGGGTGCTGGAGACAGCAGAACAAAGAGCACCAGCACAGTTTTTAGTTTAGATCTCAGTGCCTGCACAAAGCCGTACCAACCACCTCCCCAGTGTATCGAAAAAAAAAATACTTTCAAATAAGTCATTGACATTTCAAGAGAAATGGTATCAAGACTTTCCATGGCTACATTACAGTCCATCAGTGAAAGGGGTCTTATGTTTTTACTGCAGCAAAGGTGTTTCAAACCAGTCCTCTTTAGGTCATAGACCTGATGCTGCTTTCGTTAGTACAGGCTTTAGAAATTGGAAGAAAGCCATTGAAAAATTTACAGCACACCAGACCTCTCAAGCCCACCAACATTTTGTTTAGTATTTTGGTACTTTTGTTTAGTGTTCATTCATTAATGTAAGTTTGCTTTAAATTGCAGATTTTTTTTACATAGAGCAGTTACTGTAAATTGATTATTTAATAATTGATTTTGTTACAAAACATTACTTATTTTATATATCTTTTTCACAATAACAGTCATGTTTAAATTTTATTGTATGTTGATGGCTTGACTGTAAACAACATAAACAATGCAATAAATAGTTTTGAAGAAAAATCTGCTTTGTCATTGAACCTTAGAAAAACTTTGAAAATAACCATAATGGCGCAGTCTCCATGCTACAATAATAATTGATAGAAGCAAAGTTTTTCACTGTAGGGACATATAAATTTATAAGTACAATTTGACTGTATTATTTGTGTCCCCTTCGAAAAATTCCTCATGAGAAATTTGATATTTATTGTCCCCCCCTACTGTTAAATGAAATTTACGCCCATGGTGAGGGCTTGAGCTTTTGCCAGCATTGGCTTACTGTGTCTGACCTCTGTAGAAGCCTGGTGGAAAGTCAGCTTCTGCACTACTTTAACTGCACTACTTTGCATTCTATTTTGTGAGTAAACCCAGGCTTTCAGAGTTTAATTACATTGCATCAACAATGACAGGCAGAAGCAGTGTTGAAAAATAACAGTACAACAGTGTTCTTAGCAAATACACTGGTGTAAGCGTTTACACTGGCACAAACAAATCTGATTTTTTTACTCACATCTGACACACATCAGAATTTGTTTCACATGTGTAAACACGTGTCTCAGAGAGATTCGATTTTTTCATATCTGATCTGAGCCACTTTCAAATGTGGATTAAAATTGGATACATATCCAATATCCAGACATCCAACCTGCGTCTAAACATATCTGATTCACCTTGGCAATAACGTTACTGTTCTGTGATGGATTGAACGTTGTCATTTCACGTTGAACGTCATCATTTCGCACAAACCGAACCTGGCTGAAATGCCAGCGATTTAAAAAGAGCATTAAAGCCAAATATAAGGAGGCTATAAGAATATATGGAGTTGTTGTGTCACCGATGTGGAAAACTTTAAAGCTGTCTTTATGATGGCAGCATTAAAAACACTTTCTTTTATGTATCTAATTAATTGTTGTTAGGTGTACTTTTGTCAACTTTTGAACAAATGAACAAAATACTAAAACCAGACAAAGGCAGGTAAAGGTTTATTTGATAACTTGCTTTCTGTGGCAATGTCTGCACTGTGTATTGGTGGTAGAGAAGAAATTAGCCAACAGAATAAGAACCAAACAAACACATGGATGTCCACAGCCTTTAAGTACTTAAAGAAATTAAATTAAAGGTGAAGTGTGTGATTTTTGCAACACCAGCAGCAAAAGGAATTGGAAAAATAAATGTTTAAAGAGTTCATTAATATACATACTTGCCCCATTTGCCACATCCCCACCTGCCATTGTCTGGACAAAACAAGCACCCCTGCCTTAAAACACGCAATTGGTTATGCCACACATTTATATGTTAACTTAAAAAAAACTCTCCTTATAACATCTAACATCACTGGTGACAGGTAAGGGGAAGGTTTACAGTCTATGTACAATGGGAATCATATTAAGTTAACTAATATTAATTATTAATTAATTAATTAAATATTAGTTTATTAATTAATAATAAACTAATAAAACCATATTTTTTTAATTAAAGTAACAGAACAACTGGAGTAGAAAACAAACTTTATGAACAAACTTTAACAAATCAAGTCTAAAAGTTAAAACCATATAAAATGTTTGAAGAAATTGAGATTGTAGTAGTTTATAAAGCTTTAAATGATTTTTACTTAAAATGATTGCTAGGGTGTAGTGAGACAGTTAACAGTCTCACTACAGTTAAATTAAACTAACAGTTAAATTAATAAATAGGATGTGTGTCTGAATCAAAACAGCCAACTTCCATGTCTTTATGATATTCTGGTGTTAATATATGGCTAATTCATATTGTCTGCTAGTGCTCTACACAGTGGCTATGGCATGGCTGGACAGTTGGTGATATAGACAGACCATGGTGAAAATTAAAGACTACTTGGCAGTCTGAGGCAAAAAAGGCCACCCACTTGTCTCTATGATGTTCTGATGCCTCTCACCATTTTCAATAAAATTCAAAGGGGTGGTTGCTAGAGTACTGTAACTAGTTTCTAGGGTGTGGCTATGAAGTTGAAATATCACTATTTGTTGCTGCTTGCTGAGTGATATGAGCCCATTCTCATGTCTCTACAAAATCACAAAATTCAGCGCCAATGTTAAGTCTAGTAATTTTTTGCTCACTTTATTGTACGGCCAAAAACATTGTACACCTGATTGCTTATAAAAGTCATAGCACACCTCTCCTCGATAAGGCAGTTGATTTGATCCATCATTCATGGGTCTATGGTGCGGGACAAGTTACGTACCAAAGTTATGTCCAGACAAAGTATGCAAGAGAGAACTAGTGATACTTTTCTTTACAATAAGTTACTAATAAGAAGTTTACTAATAAGGAGTTTAAATCAAATAACAGTATGTTGGCTTTTAAGTCAACATAACTATTTAAAACTGCACTTTACATGGCATACTTAACTAGAAATTTACATTTTCATAAGAAAATGCATCATGCCATGATGATTTTGAATGCAATGATATGCAGTTTCATTGATATGGGTTTTCTGAGATGTTGCCAAGTTGCTAGGTGGTTGAAATTAAGACAGACAGACAGAGGCTTAATTGAATGCTTAATTGTGTTTGAGCTGTATGGTGAAAGAGACATTACTATGTTATTCCAACTCTGACAGTACATGTTACAATTAACTTCAAAACATCTGGTAAACTGTTTTCCAGGCCAGTAAATTCAGCTGCCCCAGCTTCAAGGGTGAGTTATGGGATTCATTGGCCCCTATTCACACTTTGCTGTCAAATGCTTGACTGAGCTGAAGTGGTCATACTGAAGCCCACTCAAAGCTTCAAACAAATGAAAGTTGGGGTGGGTGCCCTCCTGCAAAACATACGCTAGCCATTGACAGCTGCTGTCAGAATGTCTGGGCTAGCTGTGTCTATGCTCCCTAGGATGGGCACTTGCATGTCCTACCAGTAGGGGTTTTCTCTGAAACACGGTCAAATCAGTGATGTCGCTTTTAGAGAAGAAATTGTTTGGCTCTTTAGACTCTTTAGTACATGTTTAGACATTTCCCTTTAAGAAATGTGACAGCTTAGAGTGGGTTCTTGTTTTCTAAGAACATCCTAGGCTGAACATATTGATTGCTATAAATAAAACAATATGTACAGATAAAAAACCCAGAGGTAGGGGTCAATATTTGCTTGACCAAAATGACTGATCAATCTTCAATCTTGGGGTCTTAAAATGATTTTCAGCATCAGTTTTAGTTGAGCTCCTTTGTAATTTCCTTTTCCTGACACTAACCTTGAGCCAATTGCAGTTGTTCGATTTAATAACTGCGATTTGATCGGTGAACAATTTTTCATATAATTACAGTTTTTACAGTTTTTTTCTACTAAGAAGAAAGAGGTGATTATGCTTGGACTTGATTAAGACAGAACATAAAACACAACAAATGTATCAGGTTGAGAAGGCTATAAAAATAAGCAAGAAATGCTGTCTCAGGCTTAGACGTGGGGCTTACACTCCGACTCACCTCGTCTTAGTTCAGTTCCGATTAGAGTCAGAGTCTAGACTCGCGCTCTGTGTGTGCGTTATGTGTGGAAGCACATGGCTCCATTGTATTTACATCTGCCATGTGCTCTCCAGTCTTACGTCATGCGCAGGTTGGAAGATACTGGAACTGTTATGGTGATAATATTGTAATTGCAATAAATTTGTAATGAAAAGGAAATCAGCAGAGTATCGCAGATGATTTATCTGTAAGAACTGCATACAGAAACTGAAGGTACTAATCAATAATATTATTCTATTGCACACACAAATACTCTCAACACATACTTTAAAAAATCTTTCCCCTGAAGTTTACAAATAAGTAACTCCTTTTAAGCTCAGGGAAACAGTTTGGTTACTGTTGTCAAAATGTAGAACAATGGTCTGTTGTAGAGAAGAGGGTATTTGGCAGGGGGAAAAGGGGGTTAAGAGTATTTGCTCTGACTGCAGCCTCGTAATGTATTTTAAACCCACATACACTGATAGTGTCACCGCTGACACAATTACTACTTCTGAATCCCTCATTTCTCACCCATGTGCATTGGGCAACAAACTACAGCAATAAACAGCCTTTGATATATAAGATTAGATTTATAGAATATTTATGATTAGGTTCACCACCACAGGATCTGAAAAAAAGTGTATTTTTCCATAATGTCTGTGCATTACTAAGTATTTAGCTTTTATTGTAACTTATTATTAAATGTATTGATTTCTATGTGAAGTCGGAGTGACAAATATATCTATAGCATTACACAAATGTACTATAATGTAGAAAAGTAATCTTGTTTGAGATTTTTTGCAAACAATGTCACCATCTACAGGAGGAACAACTTAATTTATATATTACAACATACTGTTTTAGTAGGCAGTGTAAATATATTACCCTCTCATAGACCACTGAGATGTATGAGCCTTCACGCACAATGACAGGTATTTCTGATGCACTTTCATTTATTGCAATGGTTGTCATCAGTGTTGTAGTTATTATCAGTTAAGTCAACCTATTCATAATCCAACTACATCCCTAATTAGTATGCCTAATTAGTTTTATTTACATCTTGCAATAATATCATGCATTTTGTTTTCTGTGTTGTAAATTTTTAATGTTTCTATTTTCTGTGTTTTCATTTCTATATTTTTTATATTCATTATATGTAACGCTACTTTGAAGCAATGCAACATTGTAAAAAATGCTACAAATAAAATTGAATTAAATTCAATTGAATACCATCTACTATGTAAAAGTTGACAGAGCGTGTCATAAGGTATGTGATTTATATATATATATATATATATATATATATATATATATATTTGAATAAATGGGACAAGCATATGAAATGTTTTTTTGAGTGTTTTAGATACAAGCAAGGCAATCAGAGTTCCCACCGAGGGAACTCGACACTGCTTTGACGCTATGGGGAACGAATTTGGTGGACCGGTGTCTGAATCTCATGTTGAAATTGGCCCGCGGCAGCGCCTGATTGCTTCGTGGTGTTCGCAGGCAGGCTTAGCGGAGGGGCACGGTTCTCTCACTCCACTGCTGAGGGGGAGAGCTGCCGCCAGATCAGGGGAAGCGTTCATCCGATTCCTCAGATCTTTCAGGCGGTCTCTTGCTGCCAGCGAGCCAGGAAATGCAGGAGGTGGCAGAGAAAGGTGAGCCTTCTCAGCCTGTCTGCCCCACATATGGAGAGTTGTTGGAAGTCATGTCTCATGCTATGTAGATGTTAGATTTTCCCTGGCGGCATGACAAGCTGGTGATTGCTCGTGGCAGCTTGTCCTTACTAGCTCCCTGTCAGGCGCTAGTTTTTTGGGGTTTGAATAAGAGTAGCACCCTCTCTGTGGAGGGTCCTCCGCTCCCCTTTTGAACCCTCAGGAAGGTAAAAGACGATGTTAGTTCTGGGCAGTTGTGTTTTTTTGCTCACAAACTCACCTTGGGACTTTGACTTCTCTGGGTTGCGTGCAGAGTAGTACCCTCATCTGTGCTACAGCGGGTCCTCTGCCCTTCCTAGAGCAGGATGCGGTAGACTCCGTTCCCCCTAAAGCTCTAGCCCAGAGCAGCATGCATGCAGAGTAGTACTTCTCTAACCCTAGAGCTCTAACCTATATGCATGAACACGAGCCTGGTGTGAAACACCTTCATGGGTATTAGTGTGCTATACCTGGCAGCAGGGCGCTGCGTTTAGGTGGCGAGATGCGCCAACTAGGACCTTCACTGCAGGAAGTCCTTCTCTCCTTCAGAGCTTGGTCAATAGGGCAATGCTTGGGCAGCTGCACTTTTTTTACCAGCTGCCTTCAAACGTCAGTCCGTGGGGTTGAGCCTTTTTGGTACCCTCACTATGGAGGGTCCCCCACTCTCATGATGTTAGCACACTGATACTGACATAGGAGACTGGCGTTCGAGTCCTGCATCAAACACTTCTGTGTTTACTGTGTTTAGGAAGGCGCTGTGCTGGGGCACACTCAGATGTGCGAACTGGGTGCTTCATGACTAAAGGCTCTTGCCTCTTTTAGAGCTTGATCAAAGGACGATGTCTGAGCGCTGAAGTCTTCTTGAAATCTTCCAGCTTCCCTCAGATATCAGTCCTTGAGGTTGAGTGTTGGTACCCTCTCTACAGAAGGTTCCCCGCTCCCTTGATGACAGGCTGGCAAGCTGCCGCTTGCACTAAGCTGACCCTCTCAAAGGCAGTGTTGGGCTTTTTGAGCCGTTTTTGCCAAGTCCTCACGCAGCAGGCCTAAATGATGCATGGTGATAATACGCAGATACTGGCATGAAAGACCGGGGTTTGAGTCCCACGCCGGACACCTCTCCAAGTGCCTAGTGTAAACATTACAGGGGCATGTGTTTCGCCCAGAGAGAAGTATTTTGTCACCAGCAGTGTGCAAGTAGGGTATTTAAGTTGTGCCTATAGTGATTGTGCTCCAACACAGACCATGTGGCAGTCGCTTCCCGCTCGGCATGGCGTAGTCGGTATTGTGTTCCCCATAGCGTCAAACCAGACACAGTGTCTTGTTCCCTCAAGAGGGAAGTCTCTCGGTTACCTTGGCATGTAACCTTGGTTCCCTGAGAGGGGAAAGAGACACTGCGCCATGATGCCATGCCTCACGGGCGCCTGTGTACGTCTCCCTCAGACAAAGAAGCTGATGATGCACTCTACAGTTGCGCTGATATTCCTGATGTGCATACATATGTAACCGAGAAATTTTTCAAAATTTGTTTCTCTGTTTAAGGTTTTTTATTTTTTTATTCTTTTAAAGAATAAAATAAGAAGAGAATATATGGTGGTTAAACTTTTATTAAACTCTTTTGTTCAATATACCAAATCTGCAGTGCCAGCAAAAACATTTTCAAAAGAGTATAGTACATTCATATAATATAGTATTCAAAAGCCATTGACACTTCAAACTCATACATTTATTCAAACAGCATTTTTAAAAATGTGTACTCTTCTAAAGCATTTTACAACTGATTATATTACACAATTAAAAATATCCTCTTTAGAATGTCACTGTTTTCCAGTCTGCACTAATTAATTAAATTCAATTGCTTCAGTTGAGAACATCCCACCTGATTTTGTTAACAGTTAACAAAAAAGTCAGAAAAACGTCAGTTTTTTTATCTCCTTAGACAAATTGAAAAGAGATGTTTAACTTTGAATTGTTTTATATTCAGTGGTTTTGCATACAGATGTATGGGTATGGGTCAGTCTGTGAGACAACTTACCACATCTCCCAGCCTCATGTCCTTCCCTGAAGCAATAAGAATGTAGTTCCAAGCCAGTAGCATCAGCAGAACCAGCGGGACCATATAAAGCTCAAAATTCCAAACAACTGCAACAAAAATCTATAACACCAGGAAGAGAAATAGGGGAACAAAATGAATGGCCAAATAAAAAGAATGAATACCAATTTCATACTACAAAAACAAATATTTATAAAACAAACACAACAACAACAATTATTCTACCTATATTTTTATTAAAGCTTAACAAAAACATGTAAAATGCTTTGAAAGAAAAATATCCACATATGTGACTTTTGCGATTGTTTTTTTGTACAGAGTTTCATTGTTCTTTTCATCTACATTTGTATACATAACAGTAATACAATAATGCTGAAATTATGAAAACAATGAATGAGTCAATTGTCAAATAAGTCTCAAATTGTCAAATATATTATATTTATATAATATAAATCAGAAAATATAAACAAATACTACTTTTACTAAATTTGTATACTATTTTTTTTTCCGAATTTACTAATATATATATATATATATATATATATACTACAGTTTTAAAAAATTAGTATTACTAAGGGAACTAAAAAAAGAATATATATTGTAAGTTTCAGCCTTTAGTAGTTTGTAAAATGCATTGACTGATAGATAGATGCAATGGTTTTTGTGATCCCCAAAATTTTGCACAGATGCATGCACAGACAGGCTTGATATACATGTACACGCACACAGGAAATTAGCACCACAAAGACCTACATATGACAGTGTTTGCAACATAAAATCACACAAGTTTGCTGAACATGCTTTTACAAACCCACGTGCATGGGGTTTGCAATATATTAATTGCAGCTACTATATATACACAAAAAGCAAATATCGACATTAATTCAAACATTACCTTTAAATAGCCTCTTTTCCAAGGCTGCAAGACGTATCAACTATATAATGCTGATATAACACTAAAATTTTAAACAAATTATTATTTATAAACAATATTAAAACAAAAATTATGTACTCACTGCATTATACAATAAATGGCAGTTGATTTGAGCATTTTATTAAACTGATTTGAGCAATTTTATAGCATTTTGAGCCAAAAATGTAATATGCAAAACATGAAAGCATTTTGTCCTTTTAACTGCTGCTATGAAGAAACGTTTTTGGGAGTTTTTGGTAATGTAAGTATATTATAAATATATATGTCCTCAAAATAAAGTATTTTTATTGCTTCTGAACTACTCCAAACTGAATTACAAAATACCTTCACCATTTATTACATTCATGCTAGGGAAACCACTTGTAAATATCCACCTGTTGCTAGACTTCTCTTATGTTTGGTTATTCTAGCACTCTTAAATTAACTCTCTTAAGTTTGGTTATTCTAGCTGAGGGCCAGAGTCTGATTGGCAGCTGACGTTAGCCGACACCTTGCTTGGAAGTGCCCCCTCATTTCTTTTACACAGTCCGCTAGCCAAGAGAAAGAGGGAGAGATACCCATTGATTTAGAGACATTCTTTAAGCGACCCAATTATCAACCCAGTAATTTTCTGTTAGTCCATTAAACCAAAGTCGGAAAACGTGCACAAAAAGATATCCACAAATCACTACCACCTTATCATCTTACTAATATATATTAATATTAAATTAAATATAGCTAAGTAAGGACATCGAAAGAGCTACAGAACTACAGACTTAAACCAGAAAAACAGTGGTCTGCAGATAAACAAGATACAGAAGCGACAAGGAGGTAGTCTTTTTTTAACACTTGCATCTGTTGCATTAGTTAAGTCTTACTCTTTAAAATTATAATGTTATAATGGAAAATAATTTATAATCCATTAATTAAATCAGTAATTAAATAATTAAATGATAAATTATGATTAAACTGATAATAAGAAATTAATGTAAAATATGCCCACATTTTTTCCCACATCCCTAATGAATTTCTAAACAAAACATTAAGAACCAGACTGATTTGAACTGTATGAACTATTTAAATTTAATACAGACTACATCCATTAGCTCATGTAAACTTGATTTAATTTTAAATATCTATTTGATTTCATCCAAGCAAAAGCTTTTGAGATTAAGTCCCTTAACAAAAACAAATCTTGCTCTAATGGGGAAAACTATTTGAATCTGCCAAGTGTCTCAACATCTCGCTGGATTTTTGGAATGGAGGACAAGTTTTAGATGCCAGTTTCAATATTATTTTGGCACTTTATGTTGTAAAGTGCAGGTTTAAGCACTTCAGAGCAGATGTCACATAAAAAAACCTTAATTTTAAAATAACTAAGCTTTTAAGCTAATTGTCTCAAGTCAAACTCCTTACTGTTTACTGGTGCTTAAAATCACGTTCGGCGTTACGTCAACTGACTGACGTATGGGGTTGAGAGCCCTATCGCTTTCGCGTAAAAAAAAAACAAACGCACCAATGAGCATCGGATCGAGAGGAAAGATTCTTTTACTCAGATTCTTGCTTCGGAGCCGAGTGTGTGTGTGTTACACATTCGCTCCGCACCTTCGTTGGATTCGCAAGCATTCGCCAGCGCTCTGCGGCGTTTTTGATGGCATTTCAGTGTGTTTTTCCATTCCGGTTCCCCTGCGTGCCTCAGCGGATCGGCACTCTGAAGAGCAAATTTCTCATAAAGAGCTATTTCCTCTAAAGAGCTCCACGAATAGTGAGTGTCTTTTTAAAGATGTCTTTTCGATCAGTGCGGATCTGGTTGTGGGCATTTCCTGACTTCATCTGATGGCCATGAGCGTTGTGTCGCATGCCTGGGCAAACAGCATGCTGAGGCAGCGTTCATGGTGGGGTCATGCCCTCATTGCAAGCATGCCCGTCTCGTTGCTGCGGTCACGGCTCTCTCTTGTAATGGGAGGTCGAGCCCCCTCTATTGCTCCCCACTCTGCTGCCTCGCCTAACCGGCTTAGGACAGCAGAGCTGGTTAGCACTCTGGGAGATCTGTGAGTGACTGTGGAGACCTCTCCGCCGGGCCGGTCCCTGCGGTCCTCCCAGTCCTCTACAGCAACGAGGTCTGAGCAGCCAGGTGATGGTGCGCCCCCCCCCTGCTTTCTCGGGCAGCCACGGCCATTGGGCCGGAGTGGAATCCTCCACCCAGCCCAGAGCGCTCGCGGTTGGACAATTGGTTAATGGGAGCCGCTTGGGAAGCCCATTCCCATTGCGCCCCAGTGCCTTTCTTCCCGGGGTGCACACAGAGGTTCTGAAGTCGTGGAAGGCACCTTTTTCTGCCCAAAGCCACTTCTCCTCCGCTCTCACTACCCTCGATGGGGGGTTGCCAAGGGATACATGGAGATCCCGCAGGTAGTGTGCGCAGTTGTGGTGCACCTGTGCCCACAACTGCGGGGGACAACTCCCCCTACCTGGCGGGACTGAACGCATCTCCCGTCCCCAGCCAGCAGGACCACGCCGGCGCTCGCCGCCAAGGCTTGCCGTGCGCCAGGCAGGCAGCCTCCGCCCTGCACGCCATGGCCATCCTGCAGGTCCACCAGGCCAAGGCGCTCAAGCAGGTCCGCGAGGGTAGTTCCGAGCCAGGGTTATGCAGGAACTGTGCATGGCGACCGACCTTGCCCTCCGGGCGACTAAGGTCACAGCATGGGCCCTCGGGCCGGACGATGTCCACCTTGGTGGTCCAGGAACACCACCTGTGGCTAAACCTCGCGGAGATGCAGGATACGGACAAGGCCTGTTTTCTTGATGCCCCCATCTCCCAAGGTGGCCTCTTCAGCGACACTGTCGAGGGCTTCGCCCAGCAGTTCTCGGCAGTGTAGCACCAGACGGAGGCGATTCGGCGTATCCTCCCCGGCCTGCCCCTGCTCCAGTGAGGACCGGCCCATTGCCCCGTCCCCGTCGAGCCGGCCGTAGGAAGTCGACACCCGCTCCTCAGGCCTCTGACAAGCCCTCCAAGTAGACGGCAGCCCTGAGTTGAGTCAGCTGGAGGGAAGAGGGACTGCTCTTTCTCAGGAGGTGGTGACTGCATTGCTCCTTCCCCCGGTGGAGGGCCGGGTGGAGAATCCCTGGTTTTCTTCGTTCCGCCACCAGGCAGCTGCCTGGCGGTACCCACATTGTTAAGAGCAGTCTCCTCGCCCTCTGGGCCATACTGGATGTTGCCCGACAGTGAGAGACGCGTTGCTTCCTCACTCCTGGGCTCGTCCTTCGCCACGGCGGGTGCGTTTGCAGGGCATGGCCCCTCCTCATGCACCCCCTGCCCCCCTGGGGCTGGTGGCTCGGCCTCCTTTTCAGCTCGAGCCCGGCCCCAGCACTTCTTCGGGCATGTCTCTCGCTTCTGGTACCCCTTGCACGGAGTCTAGGGGCCTGGTTAGCGCTCCCCAGCCCGTCTCGCTGGCTCCTGAGGATGATCTGACTCGGCTACGCGATTCAGTTCACCAGGCGCCCCCCCCAGGTTCCGTGGCATCCAGTCCACCTTTGTGGCTCCCTGAGATGCTGCGTTCCTTTGAGCAGGGTTTGCGATCCTCCTGGTGAAGGACGCAATAGCACCTGTCCCTCCAGCCGAGATGAGGTCTGGGTTTTACAGCCCATACTTCATCACGCCGAAGAAGAGAGGTGGGCTGCAGCCAATCTTGGCCCTGCGTGTCTCGAATCGGCCCCCGCATAGGCTACCGTTCAGATGCTCACGTGGACATGCATCTGTTTCGAAGGGAGGCAGAAAGGGTAGTGATTCCCCTTTGGTGATTCCTCATGTGTATCTTCCATGATACGGTTACCCCGTCGGTGAACCCGTGTCTTCCCTTGGCGCCTCACGGCTGCCGGTCTCTGTGGGCAGTGAGCCATCCCATACCTTCTTTACCTTCTATACCTTCTTTCCGCAACACCTTTCCTCTGGAACGGCCGTTTTCCCAGTGTTTTTCGTGGTTATCCCGTGAGAGGAAGGAGACCAGTGCACCCAGGTGCCTTCTCCTGGGGTGGGGATAGGAACAACCGCCACGATCTCTCCGTAATCGGGCTCCACACCCAACTGGGTTGCGACATGCTGCCTGCGCAAAGCGCTGGAAGGTTACGGAGACAAGGGAACTGTTTTATGAGGCACGCTTCGCTTGCCTGTACGGACATTCCTAGCCCGTAACGTGGGTCGGCTTGGGCGTTTTCCACAGGGACTCCATATGTCAGTCAGTTGACGTAACGCCGAACGTGACTGACTGAAAGGGAACGTCTTGGTTACATATGTACGAAGGCAGGGAGACTTTACGTCCCCCTGCCGCAAGCCTGACTCACCGCTGATTGGCCGGGACACATCTTGGCTCCTCAGCAAGAACCTGAATGAAAGCGAGCGCTGACCGGCTTTTTACGCACGCTTCCGGGTGGGCGTGAGCCGGCACGCAGCGCTTTGCCCAAATGCTCATTAGCTCTTTCCTCTCGGGCCGATGCTCATTGGTGCGTTTTTTCTTTATGCGAAGCTAATGGGGCTCTCAAGCAAGACCCCATACATCAGTCAGTTGACGTAACGTCTCCGTTCCCTCCTTCAGGGGAAGGGATCGGAGACCTTACATATGTAACCAAGACGTTTCCTGTAGTTAAAGCTCTCGTCTGATAAGAGTCCTACTCTATCCCACATAAGAGAGAGGGTATTATTACTTATTATTAACTCACCTCTCCTTTCCAATATATCTCCCTCTCTTTCCCTCTTTACACAATTTTATTCCCGTAGACACAAAATACCTGCTCTATTTGCTCCCAATTCAATGCCAAATTGCTGGTAGTTACACCAAATTTGTTTGGAGAAAAAAGAGCTGGAGGGCTACAGTGGCATAGTGGGGAGGACTGGCACAGAGCAGCCTTTATAAGAACCACTCTACCAGCCTGAACAATGGCCCACTTTGACTCAGTTTACAGGTGTTTACACAGAAGGGAAAGCAGACGTGCACAAACACTTACATGGACACCCCCATGCACTTGAAAGCACACGCACATATGCATGAACAAATGCACACACATACTCTTGAAGTTTTGTCCATTGTGCAGATGCTGTGGGCTGTGTCAATGTTAAATGTCCAGAACACTTTCAAATGTTTGTGTCTCTATGCGTGTGCGATCATGAATATACACGTCCATCACACACCAGTTTACACTTATTTCAAGCTGATGTGTATAAACTCTGTGCCACTAGTGTTGACAAACTGAAACAATTGTAAAACAATTGTTTCCACCAAAGGGGGTAGAGCGTTCTCATACACAGCACCTAAACTTTGCAATAGCCTTCCCAACACTGTTCGGGGTTCAAGCACAGTCTCCCAGTTCAAATCTAGATTAAAAACCCATTTTTTCAGTGAAGCATTCATGTAATTCAGTAAACAGCAGCTACGCTAAGTTGTTAGTTTTCTCTGTCTTCCTCCCTGACCTCGGGATACTCATCCCGAGGTAACTAGAGTTTATGCCAGTGCCAGGAGAATCATCACATGCCATCCTCCCGTTCATAACCATTCCAGATGATGGAGCTGAAAAACGGAGGCCATCCGATGTCCCCATCGCATACCACACAATACCACAATAACATTAAGGATAATATTAAATGCATCACTTTCTTTTATTTATTTTCTTTTATATTCCTTTTGCTGGCGAGCTTGTAGAGATGCAGCAGTATTGCCAGAGGAGAACTGGTTCTCCTGGCTGGGCCTGGTTTCTCTCGAGGTTTTGTCTACTTTAGGAGTTTTTTTTCCTCGCCACTGTTGGCTGCAGCTCCCCTGCCCTTGTACTGCCCGTCAGGAGGCTGCTGTAATCAGCTTTAATTTTGCACTTTTTATAAATATTATTCTCATACTATCTATTCATACCCCATATATGACTGTATAACATGCATAATATCACCTGTGTTTCTCCTACCTTGTTTTCTCTGTGTCTGTCTGTCTGTCTGTCTGTCTGTCTGTCTGTCTGTCTGTGTGTCTGTTTGTTTGTGTGTCTGTCTGTGTGTCTGTCTGTGTGTGCTGTGTACTCGGCCTAAATATATCATTCATGTAAAGCTGCTTTGTAACAATGACATTTTGTAAAAAGCGCTATATAAATAAAGTTGACTTGACTTAAAAAAAATATTTTCTATTAAGTTTCTTACCAAACAAACACATCAGGCCAACACTATTGGTTCAGTAATGGTTTAGAGATATGAAAACATAAAATCTTTTTCTGATTTTTCTGCAACAAAATCATAACATCATCAACAAAAACACCCATAAAACCCCAAACCTAGTCCACAAACAAAATGCTGCAATGTCAAAAAGGCACATTTGTAAAAACACCAGAATATCCATCATAATGTTGGCTACATTGCACTGATGGATTTATCTGTACATTGCGAGCAGCCCCTTTGCTTTGGCACATATTTGTATGGCTGCCACCTGAGGCTCTGCAGCTCCTGAATGTGAAACCACCTCCACTGTCATCTGACTTTTGTATTCTTTTGGCTTACAACTGTCAGCAGCTGACAGAAGGCACAGATGTGTGTCTCAGTGCAGCAATGAAAACTCACTGAAAACATGGCTGGTGATAAGGAAAGAAATCAGTGGAAAGATTAAGAGACCTCTTTAATAGGGAGATTTAGACTTTAGATTTCAAGCCTAGCATTACAAGGTACAGTAAGGGAATCCCCTGCTGATTTTGTATGTTTGCCTACTGACAAAGAATTTATCAGTCTATAATTTTAATGGTATGTTTATTTTAACAGTGAGAGACAGAACAACAACAAAAATCCAGAAAACCGTATTTTAAAAAAGTTATAAATTGATTTGCATTTTAATGAGCGAAATAAGTATTTGATCCCCTATCAATCAGCAAGATTTCTGGCTCCCAGGTGTCTTTTATACAGGTAACAAGCTGAGAATAGGAGCACTCCCTTTAGAGTGCTCCTAATCACAGCTCGTCACCTGTATAAAAGACACCAGTCCACAGAAGCAATCAGTCAATCGGATTCTAAACTCTCCACCATGGCCAAAACCGAGGAGCTGTCCAAGGATGTCAGGGACAAGATCGCAGACCTACACAAGACTGGAATAGGTTACAAGACCATTACCAAGCAGCTTGGTGAGAAGGCGACAATACAGAAACATACAGAAACATGGCCTTTCCTATCACTGCTACGCGGATGACACCCAACTCTACCTCTCCTTCCACCCTGATGATCCCACGGTACCGACTCGCATCTCAGCC
>JAZGTJ010011782.1:1611-16341 GCA_036877575.1 Botia almorhae
TTGAGGAGACCCGAGTGCCGTGTGTCATAGTTTCACTGTTGTTTCCCCATTGCCTGTTAATAAACTCCCGTTTCTTCGCATCTGGGTTCTCTGTGCTTACTCCGGACAATGTGGCTTTCCATCATTCGCAAGCAATAACAAAAGGGTTTGAAGTCCACCCAAGATTGGTAAGTCTCTTCCTTCCACCCTATTCACCTTTCCTCAACCCCATAGAGGAGTTCTTTTCTGCATGGAGGTGGAAGGTTTATGACCATCAGCCACATGACCAGATGTCCCTCCCTGAAGCCATGGATGCTGGCTGCAGGGACATCACAGTTGATGATTGCCAAGGGTGGATCCGACATACCAGGCGGTTTTATCCCAGGTGCATCGCCTTGGATAAAATCAGATGTGATGTTGATGAAAACATGTGGCCTAACCCTGAAGATCGCAGAGATTAGATACAGTAATTTTGTGCTTTTTTTAGACCCCCCCCCTCCCTTTTTATCTGGGCTTTTTGCTGTTGTTTTTTTGTTCAGAATGCTTTTGTGTGTTTCATGGATATTATGTTCACTGTAAGCAATACTGTAAAACTTTTTCTGTTCTATCATACCGTGTTTCTACTGTACCTCCTGTAGTAAACAGTAAAGGAAAAAAAAACGTATTTGCTTTTTACTGGAATGCTTTTGAATGTGAACATTCCTGAACATGTGGACATACAGTTCCCAACCAAGAAATTTAGTGTCAAAACGGTGGATTGCATGTTTTGCATGCAAATACCTGTAAAACTGAAACATAAAAGTCTATGCAGTTTTTGTAATGTACCTTGTGAAATGAAAACAAGTGTTATTCTTTGACAGAATAATTTCATTTTGAGTCAGATTTCCAGTGTTTTGGTAAAGTTAGTGTGTGCAGAGAAAGATGTGTTCTATTTTGAAATGAAGAGTTAGTATATATTTAACAAAATGTATTTTTGAGAAGAAAATTATCCATTTGCCAATTGTGTTTTGTAGGTGTGAGTCTGTGTTAAGAGTTTAGAAAAAGTATCTGAAGTATGGGTAAGCGCTTGTTAGCGATTGAAAAAAACTGTAATATCATGAGAAACATTTCAGTCAAGTGACCCTAAACTTTTGATTTACATTTCAGGGTAAAGTACAACCAAGCAACAAAAGGTAAGATAAAGCAAACATATTTTACAGTGTTCACAGGAAATGAGTAACACAAATGTAATAAACTTTTAGTGTGAAAACTCAAATCACCTAACAAATGAAAGAAATATGTAAAACAAATTAAGCAAAACAGGTGCAATTGAAGTGTCCCATGTGGACCGCTTTTGTGGACTATTTTAAAAAAGGAATTGCAAATTCCATTTGCAAATTGCACTTATCATGTTTTACGACCCTGTCATATTTAAATTGAAATAGCAATTACCCATTTGCGATACCGAGTCTACCAAAACTCAAATGAAATCGCAATTCTCTTTGCATTTATGATGCCTTGCACACAAACCTGTGAATCAGTGTCAGAGATAGGACTATACTATGGGGCGTGTTTGTGTTGGGAAGTGATGTCACTTACAGTTGACTGCATTTTGGCGGTTTTGCGGTCAGCATGTAGGACGAAAATGTGATGAACTGAAGATCAGAGCCCAGTTGCATTAAAACCCATAAATAAGGCTATTCCTTTAACAGCATTTCAACAAATGGCTTAACCGTCACCTCTACCTAAGTGTTTATATTAAGCATTTTGCGATAAAGTCTGTAAAACGTGGCAATGGTGAAGCGATTGCTATAGTTACGCAATCGCCCACAGTAAACAGAACATACCTCGTGAGGCATACAATCACATGTGATTTGAGAAAAGAAGTTGTATAAACAGGTTTCACTCGCACATACAGCTACTCAAACTGTCTTTATAAACACATTGTACTGTATGTTTATACATGCCACAGACACCTAAATTATACTACTACGATAAACGTTTACACCACTAATGGGAACCGACACCATTCTCCTCTATTGTGTCGACTGCAAAGTGACAGCACATCGTTTTGCACCCTAAATAGGGCACTTACTGCCGCTATAGATTATTGACACTGTAACAACTAAAATAAATAAAACACCATAAAAAGGAATCTGGGAAAACTGGTGTTTCATTTAAACAAACTGATTTACGTGACTGCCTGGATATACTGTAACATAAAAGTAGCATGCATGGTGTGCAACAATTTAACAAATATTATGACCTCTGAAAATGTGCTAGGTATTCCACTTCAGTTAAAATGAAATCAGCCATTGTGTTTGAGGCTTAAGGGAGCCGTTTGGACTTTGTAGCAACTTAAGCGTAAATAAAAGTGGCCATCAGTCCAAACTAAAATTACAGGTCATCCTTGCAAATGGATTTAGAAAATTTCAATTAACCTATAAGAATATTGTCTGTAAAGTAGAGGTTTACATGGTGTTAATATGGAAATCCATATTAATATGTAAAATATAACCTTTAAAATATTCTGTGTGCCACAGTTTACATGTCAGATGATGAAACTGAAAGCTTTCTCCCATTAAACACAGACAAAGCGTTTCTTTGTCTTTGAGAAAAAAACATCTTTCCTCCAGTCATTTGGGCTGCCTAGCAACCTTCGTTCAAAACCTTCTCCAGTTTCAGTCAGTAATGTGAGTTTCAGAGGAATCATTGTCCCCTGGAACCATCAACATGTAACAGAGAAAAAGTTGTTGTTGAAATGGTTCTAGACTGAGTTTGATTACAGAGAACTGTCGTGCACACTCACCAGAACTATAGTCTAAATGCCTAAATGCCACTATAGCCAGAAGTCCTCAGATACACTGTTTATCATGTGGTATCATGTGGTAAATTGTGAATTTATTGTAACATTTAAAAGCTTTAAGAATTGCCCAACTAATTTTATTGAATTTATTTCAGTGTTCTGCTCCAGACTTGCATACTATTAAGAGCAGTAACAGCAGGATCTGTAATGCGTTTTATAGGCAATTTTGTTTTTGCTATATTGTGTGCTTGTCAGAATGGATATGATGAAAAAAAACATGAAAAATTTGTGCATCATTAAAAATGTAACTCTTGACCAAACTCAACAGGACAACAGGGTGATCAGGACCCCAACACAAAGTGGTTTTATTGAGTTTATTATAAATGATTGCAGCCTTTGACAGCCTGTTAAACCTTATATAAAATGTCATATCAAAAGTCGAAGCAAAGCACTTAGTTGTATTGTACTGTGACCAGGAATAACAAAATGAATGTAATTTTTTTATAATGTGCATTGTTAAAAACAGTAAAACAATTTTAAAACAGAAAATGATATAAAACAAGAAACACATGAAAAATATAATTGATTATATTTTTTATAATTATAGTGGCCTATAATTCATCAACTTCAAACATCATCTATTTGAAACCTGATTATTAGCCTAATGTTAGCTGCTGCACATGGTTACTCTCGCTATTATTAGAAGTATATCCAAGTTTGTCCAAGTGTGGAAGTTTGAACATGGTCACCAAAAAACAAACATTTTCCCAAAGGCCAATGCGTTTTATGAGCATGACCCGTAGATCACTTCTCCCTAACACTACACCTGCAGGCAAACTTGTTTTCTAAAACCCTTAATGTGGTTTAGGTCTCATGACACACCTAACTAATAAATTCTGTACAATGTATAGAAAAGCAGAACAGCCCAGATATGAACACTAAGCGCTAAATTGTGTGTTAAGTGTTTCAAAATGTCCAGTGTTCCAGTGTTCAAAAGACTGAAAATGGAGGATGCATACTATTAAGCCACCCACTGGAAGAGAAATTTCTTCACTACAACAGCACTAATAGAGTCATAGTGAAAGACACATGGACAGAGATATAAACATGGAGAGAGAGAAAAAAAAACTTACAACTTGTTTACTAGCAGTGCATAAGGGTGATTTGAATATGGACCAGCCAGATGATATTTGATGACTATTACATACTTGCATTAGTTATATTACATTATGTTTGTTTGTTGTGTATCAGAGATGCAAGAAAAGAACAGTCAGGGACAGAGAACTAAATAAAGATGACTTACAAATTATAGAGCATGCAAATTCCTTTATGATGCACTGGCCAGATTTCACAGCTATAAAACAAAGGAAAATATTGTTTTTAATACACATTAACATTACATCTGAACTGCTAAGAAGGACAGAGAAGGAGAAGGTGATAAAGAGGGTTACTAGGATAACCTACCATTTGTAAACTATAAGTAAAAAAATATAAAGCTAGATACTTGGAGACATTCTGCCATACCAAGTTTTTACAGACTGTTTGGTCACACACATATTGTGATATCATTGTTCAGATAAAATGAGTGGTCTCATGTGGCATATCCTTTAAATGTGCCACAAGAAAAGGGGCTAAATTCTGGCTTTACTAGCAGACGGATACAGCAAGCATCAGGTTGCTTCCATCCTTAAAATTTCAAAGACAGCGGTTCATAAGAGCACGGACAAGCTGCAGATATTTGGGATGACAAAACTACAGACCGGTAGAGGGTGAAAATGACTCCACTGAACAAGATGGCCACAAACCTATTCAAATGTCTGTCAAAGACCATAGGATGACATCAAGTGACCCACAAAAAGAATGGCAAACGGCTGGAGTGAAGTGCACGGCGAGGACTGTTCGAAACGTGTTCTTCAGAGCTAAAGTCATGCAAAGCTAGAAAAAAGCTCCTTATCAATGAGAAGCAAAGAAGAGCCAGGCTGAGGTTTGCAAAAGACTGTAGGACTAGGGTAAGGTTGTCATCTCTGATGAGTCAAATGTTTAGTTATGCCCAACACCTGGTCATCTAATGGTTAGATGGAGACCTGGAGAGGCCTACAAGCCGTAGTGTCTTGCACCAACTGTATAATTTTTAGGGGAGGATTTGTGATAATCTGGGGTATTTCAGCACAGCTGGAATTTGGCAAATTAATCTTTGTGAAGAGCTGCATACCGTGAAGGGGTTCATCATGTCTCTAGCATCAGAATATGATTTCCACTTGTAAATGTAGCTTTGTAGACTTTGCTTGTCTTACAACAAAATATTTAAATGCTCTCCTTGTAAATCACTTACCTTGTAAATCATTTTGGATAAAAGCATCTTCTGACACTTTTAATAAATTAATAAATGTAAATGTAAATAAATGTACCTATAAAGAGTAAAACCAGAGAAACTGTTAATTTTGCAGTGGTCTCTTAATTTTGTCCAGAGTTGTATGTCCAAGCACTTAGTAATTGTGCTTGGAAATGCTGCTTTGTGCTCATTTATTTAGTCATCTGCTGCCTTTGGAAACTGACTGAACCGTTTCTATGGTGATAATTAAAGGCTACTTTCCAGTCCAAACATTTATCTCTACGATGTTCTGATGCCTCTCACCTTTTGAAATGGAAGTCAATAGGGGAATGCTAGGGTATTGTAACTGGTTGCTAGGGTGTGGCTCTGAAGTTGAAATGTTACCATTTGTTGCTGCTAAGTTGAGTGATATGAGTCAAGATCCAAGTCTTTACCACAATTCCACCCACTTTCTTGTACACCATAAACACATCAATTTGACCCCTCATTCATGGGTCTACGACAAACTGTGCGGGATGTTATGTACTTTTTTTGTCCATAAATAGTACCCAAAAGAGTAATGCTTTGGTTCACAAATGCCACTAAAAATAAGCTTAAACAGAATAACAATATGCTGGCTTTTTATTACCGAATTACCAACCTCAAATACATTTCAATTCCGTAAAATCAAGCTTGATCAAATGGCATATGTGGTGTACACAAAATACATTTAAAACTAGCCTCTTACATATAAATTTACATATTGATAAACAATACAAACGATCTATCACCTTCACATATCATGATCATTCCAGTGAGTGTAAAAAAGATGTTACAGCACTAGCCAGCAAATATAAACAATAATAATGCATCACAGTCTATATTTTCTCTACATCTGCTTCCCTGTGAGATCATGAGAAGCACTCCCTCTGGCATGATAATCTTATTATCTTGGGTGTGATATGCCAAGATTTTTAAATTTTAGTGTGACCTTGTCTAAGATTTAAAATAATAAAATCTGCCAAGGTTATCCTTATGTGTGTGCTACAACAAAATTTTATAGTCAGTCAGAATTTTAAAATCATCTGACAAAGATGAGGTCAAAGAAACTTGCACTGAAATGTTTTTCTGTGAAGCATTTTTTAAACAAAGTGCACTGGGAAAAGTGCCAAACAAAGTTGAAATAAACAGTTTTTATAGGAAGGTAATTTAGTCCACTAATCCTGTGTTTAAACAGGTGACATTCCCTGGTAAAGTGATTTGCTGATGTATGTATGTCTTCAGTATTTAAAGTTCCATCTTTTAGAACAGAACCAAAATTGGTTCTCTATCAAGGTAATTTAATCATTTATTATCTGTCAGATTACAAAGAAGAATGGGTAAATGCTGATTGGCTTCTGGCAAAAAAATCTGTTTTTATAGGGCAAATTCATTGGTTAAATTACTAATCTCAGACAAGATTATTTGTTTCCCTTTGTTGTCTTTCTGTTCAGTCCTGTCCATGCCACCTATTCACCACCTATACATGTTAGGTGATCTGCTGGTGATTTGGTGGTAACACAACCCCATTACTTGAGTATTAGGTTTGCCATAGCATAAATGCCAGTCATTATGGTGTCAATCAATAAACTAATTTTAAAGCAACATTTATTGGGATAAATCAGAACATCTGCACTGTGTATGCAAAATTCACAGTTCAGGACAGTACGATTTATTAATACACTGTTATAATAGAACATAACTGTATATAACATAACACAAGTAGAGATCCTAATGTTCTTTCAACCGCAATGCTCACAATATGTTAAATTTTCAAATTAAAACTTCAGATGTAATGCAGACCTTAGATCCTGTGACTGATCACCATTTTAAACACTTTTGTTCCTTCATTTAGTTCAAAAGGTCATATTTAAATTATCCCAAAGTAAGATTAAGTTTTAAAGTACACAGATTCTGTATAGCTTCTAAATTAATCATTACATTATACATATATATATATATAGCCAATCCCACTGCAAGATCTGATTACTTATATATGCTATATATAGCGATAAGCTATATACACTTCACCTAGAAAACCATGCTGTTGTTGAGAATTCAGTAGAAAGTAACAATCCTAGTTCGCATGCATGATGTTACACACTCAGCAAGTGGTCATTTCAGACTGTCACCATTATGTCCATATTAATACTCTGAAAAGTCATAAACATATATAGGGACCAACAGTACAAACATCAACAGCTTTATCAGATGTTTCCTCATCATGAAGTCTGGGTGGCATAAATGTACTTTTTCTGGGAAAGGATGCTCCCATATAACCCAACAGCAAATTCAGAATTCTTTTTTATTTGTTTCACACATAGTCTCTTCTGTCATACCCACCACCAGTTGTGGAGCGAGATGCAGGGTATGCAATTCTAGAAGGGTTATATTTTTTCTCCTGTGGAGGACAGGAACAACAAAGCAATGAGCCCCCCATGACCAGTAGCGCAGCAGCTGCCCAGCCGATGTAGAGTGCCGCTCCAAGCTCTCGTCTCTGAGCATCAGGGAGCAGTGGGTTGTAGAAGTCCCTGATGATGCTGTTGGCAGACCAGGACACAGGAATCAACTGCATTAGCCCAGCCACAATAAAGAGAACCCCTCCTAGAATCATGATTTTAGCTTTTGATGACTCATCCTCAATGCAGTTAGTGCACTTCGCTCCAACAATGGACACTAAAACTGCCAGGATGGTGAGAAGGATGGAGATTACAGTCAGGGCTCTAGCTGCCTGGAGGTCCTGAGAAAGGGCCAGCATGGAGTCATAGACTTTACACTGCATCTGTCCGGTACTCTGGACTACACAGGACATCCACAAACCATCCCAGATGATCTGAGCTGTCACGATGTTGGAGCCGATAAAGGCTGTGACCCTCCACATAGGAAGAGCACAAGCCACGATGGCCAAGAGCCAGCCGAGGACACATAGCACAATACCTACAAGCTCAAGCCCTAAAGACATAACTTCTTGAAGGATCCGTCGTGTTATGTACCACGCCACAGCTATGTATAAAATAACTGGACTGCAGTAAGACACCTGCAAGATAAGCCCAATTTGAGCCAGTGCCGTGAAGCAAACAGAGCGCATTTGTGACAAAACAAGTGTCCTTTATACCTTACTTTAGGGGGAGAGGAGGAGTCTGTTAGAATAGAGACAATGCAGAAAGGAAGAGCTGAGTCACCCCACAACTGAATGTGTTCTCCATACCTGTAAAGTATTCAGAATTTGAACTATAACATAGTTTAGTTTACCATCTATAGGAGCCTGCCTGTGTTTGTATGGTATTCATTGTATTAAAAGTAAATATGCTTTATATTTTTTTTTCCAAAAAGGTTTACAGGTCAATATATAGCTATTTGCAATTGTAGAACTTCACACAGAGCCAGCCATCTACAGGGTCATCTGGACACTTATCCAGATTGCATAATTAAAAAAAATATGCTAGTTATTTTCAGCAGTCATTTGTTAGTATTTGTGATATGCACATATAATGCCACAATCTAGATAAGTGTCAAACTCAATCAATTTTATAAGCAAACTAAACGGTAGATCATTCTAAGCTTTTCAGGCTCAGTTAAGTGTCAGTGGGGTGCAAAATTCAGATAACACAAAATTAAAAGTAAAAAAAAAAACATTATAAACATTAAAACATTTAAGAACTTAGATGACTGTAATAGTAATAAACCAACAGAAACTAACCATATTCCTGCAAACATTTTTTAAAGGTTTCATTTGAAACTGTTGTGGTAACTTACAAATTACAAATCTTTCAATAGATCAAAGAAAATTTTCAAGAGAGAATTGTTGAAAACTTTACCCCAACTCCTTACATTCCTTAGATTGTCCAGTGCTCTGCTGTTAATAAGTCAGAGGACCTATACTCAGCAGCCATTATGTACAAATCCTCCTATTCCCCCAACTCCCATCCCCCAAAACCCAACCTTGGCCCTTGAAGAGAAAATCTTCTTTGCATAGAAGCATCCTTTAGAGATTCTGTCCAATGCTGACAAGATTAGTAACACATTTGCTGATTTGTTGTGTTTGAGTTCTGCATCACTTTTAAAGTTGAACAAGTATTGGTAAGACTCAAGTAAGACATAAATAATTGTGATCATTGGAACATTTAATGTTTTAAAAATGTTCCACTAACTTAAGAATAAAGTTTTTGATAGATATGATATACCTAACCCTAACATTAAAAAAATCAACCAATGTTACTGCAAGAACTTTTTGATAACTTTGAGAGAATGTTAGCCAACATTCAGAGATCATTTCCTAGCTGGGTGGATGGGTCAAAACCATAAATTATGGTATCCCATAATTATTATCTAGTGATTTAAAACACCCGTAATTTATTTGTTTATTAAAATCTAGTAAGGTCATATTTAGCAGTATACAAAATATACCAGAAATCACATGCTAATTGTTTTCAGTAGATACTGTAAATCACAAATTGAGCTTGTGTTAAATTTCATTATTAAAATTCATTATTAGTTGAAATAGTCATATATAGTCTGACACTTTTTCCTAAAATGCTTTTGGCATTTTATAACAGTCCGTAAGTAAATCGTACTATCATACAATTATTGGGACTTAAGACATCCCTTTTGAGAAAACTCAATGCTGCGTCATGCTTTAACACCATGGGTACTGTGTATCATGCCGCAGGTCGCGGTTATTAACTTTAGGAAGACCATCTATCTGTCCATTAAGTTTAAGAAGTGTGTGTCACCCTGAACATGTTAGATCAGCGTTTTTTTTAAACTAAATGATGAGTTTGCGTTGACATCGATGATGATCTGATAATCTGACAACTGTCAGGTGGGCGCTGAGCCAAATCAAACTCCTCTTTCAGCCACATTCGAGGAGCTGATTTCTCGTGCTTGAGAAACTGAGCCTCAAGATAACACAGCACATTACTAATTCTGAGCTGGATGATAAGTTCTTATTCTATCAGCTGTTCTATGGCTGCTTTGGAGAGGCACCTGTAGGTCAACTTTTCGGGAATCAAAAATAAATATAAGACTTTTTTAATAATAAGAATGCCTTGATTGCTTTTCAGGCTAAGAAGCAGTCAAAGGTGTTCAAGGAGCTTTTTGCCAGCTGAGGCCAGGCATCTGTACTGTCAGATGGTCCATCCACCTCTCTTCTTTTAGATCATCCTAAATGATCTAAAAGATCCTAAGTCCAGCGTGGCAGCTCAAGCTTCCCAGCAAAGACCTAGGGAAGCCTCGCAGTACAAGAGGAAGTTTGATCTGAGGACCATGCAGCAGAACAATACTGGGGATAAGCCCTATGAGGGAGGGTTTGTGTGCAGATCAGCATCTTGTGTCAGATCCCTCTCGAGGACCTCAGAGGGCCCTCGGCTTGCCCCGCCAGCTCAGGTGTTTCGGGGAGCAGAAGCACCCAGCGGTTCATCTGTACCATCTTCTCTTTTCCTGTCTTGCAATCTTCTGCCAATTCTTTTATTTAAAAATACTGGGCAGGTTGAGAGGATGGCACCTCCTCCTAATTTTCTGGCAGCGTGGAAACTTCTGCTCAGTCTATCCCCATGGCTGTTGAGTTCAGTAGAGTGAGAATACAAAAGGAGAGCAGGAGCAGGTGTTGACCAAAGAGCTCGAGACCCTCTTGGTAAAAGGGTTGCTATAGAACATGTTAACCCTCCAATTAGAGAGCTGGGTTTTTACAGACGTTATTTTATAGTACCCAAGAAGGATGGGGGGCTCTGTCTGATTTTAGATCTATGTAATTTAAATTGGTCTCTGAGGAGGGACAGAATCTAGATGTTGACACTTAATTCAATTCAATTTTATTTATCTTGCACTGTGACACGGTCTCCCTGGTGTTAAAACAAAATGTCACAAGGTCGGAAAGCGAATGAGCGGAGAGCCACGTCAAAACCATGCCCCGCTTTCCACATGTACTTTTTACAATGTTGCATTGTTTTACATATAATGAAAAATGACATTTAGTCAATAAACATGACAGATGATAGTTATTATATTAAACAAGATGGAGAATGGAGACGGAGCTTAGAAAGAAGATGAAATTTTATAGGACAATGGATCTGGACCCATTGCTGGCCATTTCAGAACTCTCCAGCTCTTTGTTTGTAACCATTTCTGGGTGCTTTTTGAAGTGTGTTTCAGGTCATTGTCCTGCTGGAAGACTCATGACCTCTGATGGAGATGCAGCTTTCTGACACTGCTCACTATGTTGCGCCCCAAAATTCTTTGGTAATCATCAGATATTATGAGACCATTCAGACAGTCAAGGCATCCAGTGCCAGAAGCAGGAAAGCAACCCTAAAACATCTTTGAACCTCCACCATGTTTGACTGTAGGGACTGTGCTTGAAGGCCTCATTTCTTTTTGTGTAAACAGTACCATGATGTCTTTTACCAAAAAGCTCTACTTTTGTCTCATTTGTCCACAGTAGGTTCTCCCTGAAGGACTGTGGTTTTCTCACATAAGTTTTGGCAAACTCCAGTCTTGCTTTTGTGCTTTGTGTAAGCAGGGGTGTTCTCCTGAGTCTCCTACCAAAGTGTCCCTTTTCATTCAAATGGCGATGGATAGTGCGAGCTGACACTGTTGTACCCTGTGTCTGCAGATCATTTCTGTCGGCCAAATTTGTTTGAAAGTTAATCGGGGTTCTTTATCAACCATTCGAACAATCCTTTGTGGTAAATTTTAATTAATTTTGCTCTTCTGTCCACGTCCAGGGAGGCTAGCTACTGTTATAGAGGACGCAGCTGTTTCGCCTCCTCCTAGCCGCCAGAGGGAGCCTTTCGCCAGAGTACTAGTTGGTTTTGGACTAGTTGGTTTTTTGCCGCACCTGTTACCAATCAGTCTTGCTATTTAAGCCCCGGACATTCTTAGTTTCATTGCGATGTGTTGTTTGGCGCCATCAAACATTTCAGAGAATTTTTTCCTGTTGTCTACCTGGTTTTGTTTGGGTTGTGTTCCGTTTGTGATTGTTTGTTACCTGTTCCTTGATCTTTGCTTTGGACTAGGATTACGATTGCTTTCTGCCTGCCCTGATCACTGCGTGCCTTCTCATTTGGATTTTGCCTGACCCTTATTGCTCTGTTTGCCGGTGTTTGACCATTTGCCAGTTTTGATCACTCTGTAAATAAAGTGCTGCAAATGGATTCAAGCATTCCAGAGTCCTCGTTGCAGCTACAGTGCAGTGAGCTGTAAACCTCTTGATGATATTGCGCACAGTGGACACAGGAACATTAAGATCTCTGGAGATGGACTTGTAGCCTTGAGATTGTTCATGTTTTCCCACAATTTTTTCTCTTAGATCCACAGACAACTTTTTCCACTTTTTTCTTTTTTCATACTCAGTATGACACAACATAGGTTGAGTCAACTTTTCTTCATTTAAACTGGTTGCAAGTGTGATTTCTATATTGCCCACACCTGTTACTTGCCACAAGGTGTGTTTGACAAGGTGCCAATAATTTTGTCCGATCCATTTTTAAGTTCTGTGTGTGAAATTTTATCAAGTTTGACTTTTCTTCTCTGTTTTTTGTGTTTTTCTAGTTCAAACAAAAACAATAAGCATGTGAATACCAAAACATTTTCAATTGGAACTAATTTCTGAGAGTAGTGTTGCATTTGACATCTGACAGAATTGCAAGGGTGCCGCTATTTTTGGCCACGATTGTAATTATGCTAAAAGCAATATTAGTAATTTACAAAACCCTAAGACAAGACAATGTCAGCAGCATCCCAGTAAGCAAGCCAACAGGCTGACAGTGGATGACTCCTTTACAAAGAGTGTGGGTGCAGATCTGGCTCCCTTGAGTCTTCAGGTCATCTGCATTCTAAACTACATAGATGACTGGCTAGTCATGGCCACCTTTTAAGAACAAGCTCCACAGCATTGAGATGTCATGTTAGCTATATTATGTATTTTTGTACATTAAGCCTTTATGTAAGGCCTTATTACAATACATGGGTGTATTTTGTTTTGTTTGCTATGTTTGACTGCTGCTGCATACTAATTTTCCCCCAAGGGAAACTGTCTGTTTGTCTCCCTATCTCTATCTCTCTCTTTTATGAGGTGCTTAGGGCTGAGACACAGAAGAAGAAGAAGAGCATGCTTTTTCTGTACAGAAAACTACTTTTCTAGGGGTAATTTGGGGCTCCACTTCAATTACTCCACTTCAATGCGGGCACTTAAACCTTGCAGATTCTACTAGACCTTAGTGCAGCCTTTGACACTATTGGCTACAGCATTCTTTTTAAAAGCCTTAAAAATTATGTTGCCATAAATGAAACAACATTGGCATGATTTAAATTTATTTAAATTTATAACAGATTCCAGTTTGTTGCTGTGAGTAAAAAGGTGTCATTATCAATCACAAGTTCTGTATGGAGTGCTGCAGAGCTCAGTGGTTGGGACTTTGCTTTTCATCCTGTATATTTGCTACCTTTAGGAGCAATTATTAAGAGACATGGAGTTAGTTTATGCTGATGACACTCAGCTGTTTATTTCTTCGAAGCCCAACGAGAAGCAAATGTTCACCAAACTTACAGAATGTATAGTTGATATTAAAACTAAGATGACTAGCAACTTTCTCTTACTAAATTCAGACAAAACATTTTAGTTATTGGACCAAAATCTTCCACACTGAACAACCTAGAATGCTGTCTTACTCTTGATGGATGCTCTATTCAGCTAAGAATTTGGGTGTCATGTTTGATATCAATTTGTTCTTTGAAGGTCACATTTGCTATATTTGTTAAACTGCATTTTCTCATCTTAAAAATATATTAAAACTATGACACTGTGACACAGAGAGCACTCATGCATTGTTTGCCACTCTTCCTATTCCCAGGGGACGGCCATCGAATGCTTTCACTGCTAGAAGAGAAGGGCAAAGAGTTAGTGGGATATTATTACTTTTAGCAAATTCAAGAGAAATGAAATTGGCTGCCGCTCCCGAATCTACTAGAGCAGATGTGGTTATGGTGAAGCTGTTGGACGTTAAAGAGACAGAAATTCGGATATCGTTACTATGATTGCTTAAAATAGAGGCAACACTCACCGAGAAATGTTTGGAGACGAGTCGGACAGGGCAGTTGGACCTCAGATGACCAGGTTGCCTTCAGTACAGACATAGACGAGACCGGAAGCAATGCTCACACTCCTCTGTGGAAAGGCGAGTATAATTAATTTGCATTAGTTCAGAAGGGGCTGTGCGGGGTCTCTGAATGACGGGGGCACCGGGAACAAGTCAAGTCAAGGTAACTTTATTTATATAGCACTTTCTACAAATTGTCATTGTTTCAAAGCAGCTTTACATAAATGATATCTTTAAGGAGAGTACACAGCACACACAGACAGACACACAGACAGACAGGCACAGAGAAAACAAGGTAGGAGAAACACAGGTAATATTATGCAGATTATACAGTCATATATGGGGTATGAACAGATAGTATGAAAATAATATTAATAATAAATGCAAAATTAAAGCTGATTACAGCAGCCACCTGACGGGCAGTACAAGGGCAGAGGAGCTGCAGCCAATGGTGGGGAGAAAAAAAAACTCCAAGAGGAGACAAAACCTCGAGAGAAACCAGGCCCAGCCAGGAGAACCAG
>JAZGTJ010011783.1:0-16546 GCA_036877575.1 Botia almorhae
AAGAGGAATCCAGCAGACCAGCACGAGACAACGATATGGCGCAACCAAACGTGATACTGTTACATGATTGGCTGTTAGCGTGTCACTCCCTACGTTGCTAGGTTACCAGAGAGCGAGTGCCTTTGTTAATGCAACCAAACTTGCTTCGCAACCTCTGTTTTCTTCCGATGAAGAATAAAAAATATCGAACGTTTTATCGAACACATTTTTTATTGATATCGATCATGTGTCTACATATCGTTATCGTTTTATCGCCCAGCCCTATAATATACATGCCTGAAAACATACCTTGATAACTTATAACTAGATTTTTTCTTTTAGATTTTATATTCTGTTTTTGGGTGAATGCAGGTCTTGCATTTTAAAAATACTTGTCTCTTATGGCTGTTGGTAGAAATAATTCAAAGCTTTTTAAATGAATGTGGAGCTGGGTTATGATTTTTTAATTATGCTATAATTGTAATATAATTTGTTGGCTCAGTGAGGTTATTTTAAGCACAGTCCAGCAGCTTTATGTTTGTCCCAGTGATTTCCCACTATCAGCAGAAGTGACTGCAGGTGTGTGTGTGTGTGCATGTTTAAGTATGTGTGTGCTGGTATATGTGGTTTACAAGGACACAAATGTTTACAAGGACACTACCTGGCTTAAAAACATAATAAATAGTGTTTTAATTTTAATTAAAAATGGCAAGAGTTTTCTGTGAGGTTAGGTTTAGGGGTTCGGTTAGGGGAAGTGGATTGACGGTTTGATTAGCTCAATATTAAAATCATTACACTTATGGAAAGGCCCAGTAAACCACATCTGCAAGTTTGTGTGTGTGTAGCTGTGAGATATGTTTATATGTGTGACATGGGTGGTGCAATTTTCATTTATGTGCTGATGTGGTTCATGAAAGGATGATAAACACACTATTTCATAGAGCTTCACACACAATCCCACAAACAACCATGAGTAACTCTAGATTCAGTCGGTTCATGGGTTGAGTCCCATTCTGTACTGTAAACACACTATAATGCCATTTACAGTGATGTAATGATGATTCTCTGTTTACTGTAGTAAAGATTATTACTATGAGACAAAATAGGATGCTGTGTGAGGGATGAACTGGAACAGTGCAGATAAATACATCAGGCCGTACACACTCTGTACTGTAACTACATTATTACCTTTCAAGACTAAAGACTCATTAAAGCTCATTGTCTTAAATTAGGAGCATGTTTGATTAGGCAGCTAATTATTTAGCAGAAAAATGAAGAATGTGTGTTATTTCTAGTGTAAAGAGGGAAAAAAGAGGAAGGATTTAAAAAACTATCCCAAGTGTGTTTCACGCGAGCAATGAACTACTTTCTCAAAAGATGAACTGTTCAATTCAAAAGGGAGCGACACCACTGGGCTTACACACTCTTACATGTTAACTCTTTCATGGCCAGTCACTAAATTTCCTCTTGTAATGTACTGGGGAAGCTACTTTGAAACTGTAGATACTCATTATTTAGACATGGGTAAAATATAGTTTAGCTACCATTTTAAAAAAGGAATGATCATACTACAAACTAACAAAAGCTTTTTAAGGGAACAATATCATTTAGAAGCTTCATTTAGGCTGTGCGATTGTGGTCCTACCAGTGTTGTCACGATACTGGAATTTCTAACTTCGATATGATACCTTGAAAAATATCGATATTCGATACCATTTTCAAACAACTGCCACAACTACATTATTCAAAACATCTTGAGGTAGTGCACTTGTTTCAAAGACTCTCAGATTGTCATACATTTAAAAACCAATAAAAGTGCTTAAGTTAATGGTAATAGATATTTGTTAACATTAACGCATGAATTAACAATGACTACTTCTAAATATTTCTATATATACTTCTATATATAGACTACTTTTAAATATACGAAAACTTCTTATATAGGCTTTCCTGTTGCTCAGTGGTTAGAGCGTGGCGTTAACAACGCCAAGGTCATGAGTTCGATCCCAGGGATTTCACATACTCAGAAACAATGTATAGTATAATGCAATGTAAGTCGCTTTGGATAAAAGTGTCTGCCAAATGCATAAACATAAAGTGACTTTCTTCTCAAACGTATTAATCATAGTTAAATGTTAATTTAAACATTTACTAATTAAAATCCAAAGTTCTATCGGTTAATATTTTTAATTTGAACAAGAGCTAACATGTACCATTGTATTTTTATTAACTAATGTTATCAAAGTTTAATAAATACTGTAAAAATGTATTGCTCATTGTTCATTAATGTTGGTTAATACATTAACATGTATATGATAAACATTTTAATTTTGGATTCACATATTCATTGATCCATGCACATAAATAGAGCAGTATAGTAAACACGGATGCGCAAAGATGCATCACATGCGAAACAAACCTCACTGGAATGACATGAGGACACTCATATCAGCAACAATACTGGGCCACCTAATATTTCAGTAAAGTTCAAATGAGAGCAGTTACCAACCTCTCGAAACTCTTTATATAGGTCCGGGTGTCTGTCTTTCAGGTGCTTTGCTAAATTAGTGGTGTTAGCACATTTTGTTAGCACTGCTTTGTTACAACGCTTGCATATTGGCGTGCTTGTGTCTTTTTCCTTCTGTGTTCATTTGCCTCAAATGTAAAATAGCTGCAGACAGCACTTCTGCTGTGTTCTTTCTTAACCAAAGCCGGTCGCGGCCCCGCACTCACATTTACTCACTAACGCTATTTAACCGCAGCGAATGAGAGATAGGCGCTGTGGTCACATTATTATTGATAAAGCCATATGAAGAAAGGGAGAGTGAGGCAGTAACTGTAGTTTTTATGTCAGTAAACTGGTACTGTTTAATTGTGCAGCTAACGACTAACTGTAAACCATGTAACAGATCTCAGTAAAATTGTACAAACAAGGTGATGTGTGACTCTTTAAGGACACTCCTGTGTCTGCCTCACCCTCCTGATCACAGGAAGTATGCTGCAGATCGATACGTGCAATCTGGTTCTGGGTCTGCAGCAGGACATAGCGTGCTAAAGGCTGGTGTTGTTGTCACTAGTGATGTCATAGCTTTATAAAGCCCGCAGTGATGATGCAAGGCAGACGGACTCAATTTAATCCTCAGCCAGAAGTTTAATTGCCGGACCACCAGTCCAGGCCGGGCCAGTACCCCACCGCGGTAACCAGGAACCTCCACCAGTGTGAGTGCATGCGCTTCATGTGAATTATCTCCCTCTCACCTTGTGTTTTTCTTGATTTTTTTCTCTCTTCTGAGAAGGTTTCTTCTCCAGATCTCAGTGTCTCCCTCTCTCTCCCCACTGAGAGCAGATGATCTATAAAGATGATTTCTGCTGCCCAATCAGACAGCTTCAGATTGTTACTGCTCCTGCCATCATTTTGACTAGCCTCATGACAAACATGCTTTCATCAAATCAATTGTTTCTGAATAGCTCAAATGATCATTATCGAATTATTGTGCATGCAGCCTTAAAAAGCTCATGTCGCTTCAGACGCTTTGAACACCATTTCAATTTAAGCAGTGAAATTGTAAAAAACAAAAAAAAAATAAACTTTGAGCAGTTATTGATCTTAAGATATACACATTTACATATTTATTTATTTTTTATAAGTACTTCAAAATAAAAATTTAAAATAAAAAACATAAAAAGCTCATAGACATTTTATGTCAACTACCCATATTTTTACTGTATCGTTTAACCAATAAAATTAGAAAACAAAAAACAATTTATTAGGTGTTTCATTTGCAGTTACTTACATTTACCATTTAAAAAGAAGTTGGGAAGTGACATCAGTGTGTTAAAGATATACATTTATCAGTATAGTAATGACTTCAAGTGTTGCAAAAAATAACTACTGAATTTACAGTAAGCAGCTGGACTGCTTATAAATCTTGACAGCTACTTTATAAACACTTCTGCTGAAAATTGATAGCACAGAGTGATGTGTAATTTGTGCTTTATACACTTTGCTTCATTTTCACAATTTATTCTTTAAGTTTTAACAAAATCTTATCTACAAGATTACGGGAATGTGTAGAAAATTCCAAATAAGCAGAATTTTGCAACAGCAATGTAAGAAGACAAGATCAGATAAGATGTGGATGTATGATAACACAGCACTGGTGCATTAGATAATGTGATCTCACACTACCCCGGGCCAGTGAACCGTCCTCAATGTTCAGCTCTGCACTGGTCATGTTTATTCTAACACTCTTCATCTCTCATTGGCTGTGTTTCACCTCCTTACATCAGTCCATCATAAATTCTTGTCAAATTCATGCTTTGGTTTTTAACATAGTACCCGCCCTCACCTCTCCTCTGCTCTCTGTTTATCTCAATGCTAATGAATAAACGCCATTGAATGAGGACCCCACTGTGGCCTGCGGATTAAATCAGCAGCAGGAAGCATGTACGAGTGCTACTTACCCCTGTTACTGTGCTTCACACACACATAAAACACCCCACAGGGTTGACCCCCACCTGATATTCCCTTGATAGCTGTTAACCCGAGGGCCCTTTTTGGGACAGATGTTTTCAAGTGGCTTTCAGTGGATCCTTGCCTAAAGGTCTTTCTGTTTCTAAATGAACCCTGTTTCATTAGTGTGGGTGAAAGGGGACTCTGCCCTCACACACCTCACACATGTTAGGTTTCTGGGCTTTGTGAGGACGTTCTAAAAACATTATAAATTTTATACTGTACAATTTGTATATTGTATCCCATAACCCTACTCCTAAACCTAACCCACACTGAAACCTTATTGCATTTGTACATTTTTAAATATGCATCATTAAGTTTGTGTAATAATTTAGCTTGCGGAGACCGCTGGCTGATCACCATAATGTAGGTGTGTGTGACACACTGTTGTGTAGGTGTGTGTGACACACTGTTGTGTAGGTGTGTGTGACACTGTTGTGTAGGTGTGTGTGACACACTGTTGTGTAGGTGTGTGTGACACACTGTTGTGTAGGTGTGTGTGACACCGTTTTCAAAGAGACAAGCTACTCACAATTGAACTACAATCAGGCAACCAATTAATAAAAGGAGTAGCTACTCTACAAGCTACTAGCAGGTATTAGCCAGTAAAGGGGGCAATATCTTTTTAAGCATTTAAGACCGCACATTTAAAAAAAGATCCTACATTTTAAAAATCTATTTTTAACAATCAGAGCAGTATGGTTATAAAAACAGCAACATTTAACTACATATTTTACTACTTGAAAAGCAGAAAATGTTTCACTCATCTGTGTGACATAAAAATGTGACGTAATACAAGTGATTGTATTGCTCTGTTTCCCTACTTGCTTGCTACTGGGAAATGGATTTTGGACAGTAATCCCCAACACTAAACCATACAAATGAAACAAGCACATTCACTTCCTTTAAAATCGAAACACTGAGCACAACATGCAGTAAAATCAACATGGCATCTTGTAGAATAAAGCAGTGTTTTTACATGTGCCAGAGTGGACACAGTGTGACTGTACCACAGGCTTCTAACGCTGCTCGGCAGCCGCCCGGCAGGACTGACAGTGACCCGCCAGCGCACAGGGGCACAAAAGCATGTCATGAGTTAATTGAGTTTGTTCTCTGCTAGCTGTTCCTTTATCTGCCCATCAGCTGGGTCCTCTGACCCGTCTCCCCTCCGCCCCACTGGGGCATCTGATACTGCCCCTGTCTGCACACCCGCTGCCTCCCCCCCCCGTTTGTGTGTGAGACAGAGAGAGAGAAAGAGAGAGAGAGAGACAATAATGAACCTAATGACTCCATGATGTCTGAGTATTCAGTTTTTCCTCTACCTGTCTTGTCAGTTTTAAAAAAAAACATACTTTCATATCACTGGTTGGTTATTACCAAATCTTATATCACAGTTACTTTAATGGTAATATTTCAAATGGTAATATGTCCCCAATGAAAATTCATATAAAATGTTATATATTTCTATGTGATTATATATTTCTGTTTTTTATTTACCTATTTTCTGACCATTAAAAACAGATAACAGATACATTTATCTCATCATGAGTTTCCTAAAAAGAATTTCAAGAGTCTGATGTTTGTGCTCAAATTCTTAAAAGCGAGGCTTTCTCAAGCCAACATAAGTTTATTTATTTGAAGCTGTTGTAATATCGCTGATAAATGCACATCTTAACTCATTTAGAATGTTTCTTGCTCTGTTTCACACACTACATTCTTCATTTCATCATTGTTTACCGTAATTAACAAAGCAGTTTAGAGTCCATACTTCCAGTTTGTCTGACCAAGGGCAGACAGGGACGGGATGGAAGCCAATTAGGAAATAATAATTTTTTATTTTTGAACTTCCTTTTAATGCTGTTATGATTTCAGTAGTGTTTGATGTAAGTTTGTTGAGTATTTATAGTGGTTGAGATAGTTCACAGACTATTTCACTGAGGTACACTAAGTAAAAAGGCATGTCCTGCTCGGGCCAGCAGCGGAACTTTGCAGTAGAGATTTGAGCAAGCCATAGAGTTGTTCAGGCGAAGTCCTGCAATTATATTACACCATCTGAAATTCTGTTAGTATGAGCGGCTGGAATCAGATTAGAGTCAAACTCAGCATGAAGCTTTGTGGGCACCGCTCAGCATGAATTTAAATGAGGGTGCGGTAAACAAAAGCAGCCGGTGAGAGAGATGAGCCGGACGAGAGAAAGGGTCCTCAACCCACCTGACATGGCCACAGGAAGCAGAAATGACAGCACAGCACCAAACCTGAAAGCTTTCAAATATTAAAAGAAAGAAAAAACTTTTGTTATGGAGCAAAACAATGGAGCATTTTTTTAATTATGCAAAATTTTAAAAATTTCATTTTTTTATTAAACATTTATGGCAACTTGGATTGTTAAGGAATCGGAAACGTTTAGTGGAAGTTGGATCATTAAAACGCTATAGAATTCATAAATGTTCCTGAAATTAGGAAATAACAATAGATCATATTTTGTCTGATAGTATAGCAGCAGTATATGATTAGACATCATGACCTTCAGCGTGACCTTTGACCCGGTTTAAGCTCCCCTAGAAGTTAGAAATAAAGACTAAATGGAATTGCCCTGTATGCTTGTGTCTCTCATATATCTCATATATATATATATATATATATATATATACACACACACACAATATGGATTGTGCTACTACCCCTAAATGTGTCCGTTTTGAAACTCTTTCATAATATCTGACAGTCCTACTGTAGTGTTTATCTTTCAGGTGTTCTCCAACACAGGTGCAAGGTCAGTGCTTTAAGATGGAGTTATTTTTGTTGTTTATTTTAGCAGTTAAGCCCTTTACAAATTTTTAGGTGGTGGCACATGGCATTGAATACACATGACACACGAAGAACACTGCAGTGAGAATTGACACACTGACCCCATCTTCTTGGGCACAGGAGCATAGGGTGAGAAAATAAAGTTAACCTTTGACCCCTGGACTTGAACCTTCCTTCAGCTGCACTAACAATTAAATCAGTTAGAGGAAGAGGTTGTCTAAAAGAAGTCTGCAGGCTGTCTGTGCCCATCTATTTATTTATCTGTCTGTCATTTCTTTTTATCTTAATTTTCACTGAAATGAAATCCTCAGTCCAACACTTTTTTACTCTGAAGATAATTAAACTTTGACCTGATTGTTTCATGAAGAATCAAGCACAATATTAATAATAATAATGTTGTTAATCCCTTCATGCAAAATGTAAACAAAAACAGCAATACAGTTAATCATCGTGCTCTTCGTTATGTCATGTCATTAACATAGATATGCACAAACATACAATAGCATCCAATATACAAACTAAAGCTAATGGACTACTTGATGGACTGTCCAGCTTCATGATGTACTTCTGAATTAAAATGTTATGTCTCATTACTTTCCAGTTATGTGTTTACAAAGGGCCCACAGCTGCCTAGTTCTTAAAACTCCACTTAAAATATGTGAAATATGATTTAAAAGTTCATACATTTTCAGAGACCTAAAAATAAATATTCTCAAATATAATAACATGTATAAAGATTTCAAAGCTTTTGCTTGGTTTTTTAAACATTCTGCCAACTACTTAGAAATAAAGTTTTTTATGTAAGATATATAATGTTACAAAAATGTTCGTCTAACATTACTGCAGGAACTTTTTTATAATTTTGAGAGAACTTTTCGAGAATGTTCTCTTTTAGCTAAGAGGAATCTCTCCAAAAAGGTTTGTCTGAACAAGCACTGTTAAAATTAAACAGCCACAGTCTAAACTCTGCAATGATACACAAGAAAGAAGAGACCTGATGAACACACACAACCTGGTATTGTTATGTGTTCAAAAGTACATTTATATTTTTTGTAAATAGCTGTAAGTATAAAGTAGTACAGCTGCCAAAGATGCCATGATTCTTTGAGATGAATTACGCTGATAAATGCATTTTATTGCAGTTTATTTAATTTGATATTAAAGCTGCTTCATTCTGTTGTGAGATTTAAAAATATGGGCATCATAAATTAACAAAGTAAAGTATATACTGATAGAGAGTATATATTTATAATATAAAGAAAAACATAAAAAAGAAAATATCAGTTCATTCCAGACCCCATCACTGTAACGCCAGAAACATGATTATTTTAATCAAGTGACAGCCCTAAAAAGTAAAAATATGAACTGCCATCTAAAGAATAGGTCTACATCTCTGCATGTAGGTGTGCTGAACATTGTTCTGTCATTATAACGAAAATGCAGTTGTCCATTGAGCGTGAGCTTAAAATTGACCTTATTGAAATTATTACGTGTTCCTCCTCATAATTTGCAACACTCTGACATCAGCAGTCCCCCTAAACCCTGTGTAATATACAAACACTTTTCATAATCTAATTAGTGTACACAGACACAGAAACTATTTACTCAGGTGTTAAACAAGTACAATTTATAGACAAGGAATACATTTCTTGGAAGCTGTATCACTTGCACTTTCTGATATTTTATTAACTTTATGAATTTGGTGCCTGTGATCAACGCACACTTCTCGGAGGAAGCAGCAGACCATACAGACCACCATTTTGTATTACAGAGGATTCGGACATACTACTCATTTTACGTACGGATTCTTACTAAATTTAAGTGGAATTTCTGTGTAGTCCATTTTTACAGTGTGCATGCTTTTATGTTTTTTTTATTATCCACAACCCCTTCTGCTACAGAGAGGAGGTGACAAGCATGAAGTCAATGAATTTTATGGGAATGCGTTTTAGCTAGATGGTAACACAAACATACCCCTTTTATGTATTGATTTATTTTACCATGCATTTAAAATGCATACATTGTGAGGCATTGGGTCTTCCAGCACTGGATGTTGTAGTTTACTGGTAGGGTGTCATTGGGTTAAATTCAGGTTGGATTATCTGTAAACTGATGATATGCACTAATGTGCTGTAGGCTTTAACTCCACCTAGGTATATGTTAAGGACCTTTAAAATGTTCTTAAAGCAATAGTTAACCTAAAAAGAAATCTGTGATTATTTACTCACCCTTTTGTCCTTTTAACCCTGTATGACTTTATTAAGCAGATCATGTCTTACTAGTTTGAGGTCATTGAAATGGCTCTCGCTTGTAACATGGCCATAAAATCACAACAAGTTTGAATATGCAGATGTGATTTGAGACAGTGCAGCACATAATTATCTGAAAATAACGACTTAAATTTTGGCCTAAATACTTGGAATATAGCGCACAGTCTAGGGCTGCACTCCAACTGTCGACTAATGTTCGTAGAACAAAAAAGACCAACAACTTTCATTTAGGCTATTAGTCGAAGAAAGACTGCGAAGTCACGTAGTCTGTGATGTACAGATATGTGGTAATTATGAAATCAAAGGACATCAAAAGTGTTCATTTCAAAAAAGGTAATAGATGATCCAAAAAGGTGTTGTGCAAATTCTGCAGGCAAATGTTTGCTTAAAATTCATCAGCCTCAAACATGACATATTATTTAAAATGTGGGCAGTAGTCTAAGGCTGGTGTCACATCACACGTTTGCAGTGCCAGTGTGTATGCAGTGTGTATTTTTTCAGCACCCATGTTAACAGATTAGAGCTTACACACTACACACAGATGCAGCACGTCTGGTCCATTCTAGCTAACACATAAATAAAGCATAAATAAGTAAAGCATTGATTAAGGTCAAAATACATATGGATTGACGCAAATATGTAGCAATTTTAACAAAAAGCACACTGATGATATTATATGGGCAATTTTAAAACAAAACAAATACCTAAAAACACACTTTCCAGTATATATATATATATATATATATATATATATATATATACAGAGTACAAGTGAATAGCAGACATAATGGATGATATGACATCTAATGGTCAGGGTAGAACAACAAAACGTTCTTTATGATCCATGTGATGTCATGTGTACTGTATAAGACTTGCAAGCACAACATGGAAAGCAAATAGAACAGAACGACTGCACTGGTAATAAATGTATCCTAAATGTATTTAGAAAACAAAGTAATGAGAACTTTCACATTATAGAGTTTTCTCTACCAAATTTCTCTACCCATGTAAAAGCACAATGGATACGCCGGCCTTCAGCTTTGCATACATGCCACATACACACCGCTTACGTACTGCATACTTGTGCGGTGTGAAACAGGCGTAACGTTATAGCCTCCTTATATAGCCGCTCGCTAGATCATAGTTTGTCAAAGTGTGGAAATATGGACATGGTGGCCAAGAAAGATGCTATGCTAAGCTTGCTAAGCACCTTCACTGTATTCCTTCCACATCCACGGTATTAGCGCATCTTCTTAAAGTCCGATGCACCGGCCTCCGAACAGGACAAAAAGCTCACTAATCCCTAACACAACAAACGAACTTGTGTCCTTAAACACTTATTGTGGCTTAATCCATTACGACCAAACGACAAAATGATGCACCTTATTAATAAATAAATAATAAAACAGAAAAGCAGAAGAGCCCAGAATATGATCACAAAGCGGTTAATAGTTTTAGAACAGGAACGAAGGAAAAAATATTCTTTTTCCTAGAATAATAAAAATTATTCTTTTTTTGTTTAGGCTCATGATCATTACTTTTGAGGAGTAAATGATGAGCAGTTTAATTTCAGCTTGAATTATAACCTCAAATTGCTTCTTCTCTGTGTTTGTCAGGCTTCTTAACAGGATGGCAGTTGAAGAGCGGCACATGCCATCCAGTTGTGGCTCTTACATAAAGACAGAACCATCCAGTCCCTCATCTCTGGTCGACACCGCCAGCCATCCTAGCCCGGGAGCCCATTCCGACGCCAGCGGGGGCTACGCCAGTGCCATCAACAGCCACTCCAACGGCCTGGACTCTCCGCCCATATTCACAGCAGGCGGGGCGCTGGGTGTGGCCGGGAGCGCCTGCCGAAAACGCTATGAGGACTGTTCCAGCACTCTGCTGGAGGACCCCGGGTCTATTAAATGCGAGTACATGCTTAACTCCATCCCCAAACGCCTGTGCCTGGTGTGTGGAGACATTGCATCGGGGTATCACTATGGCGTTGCCTCGTGTGAAGCCTGCAAGGCCTTTTTTAAGAGAACAATACAAGGTATGAATTCTGTGCTACGTTTATACATACGTAAATAATAGTTTGTAAAGTAACCAGCAATTTTAAATTTTTAGAGTTCTGCAAACTTGTTTGGGTTTAAAGGGTTATAGTTGGTTTAGTGTTTTGTAGGGCAAAACTTTACTATTACTATTGTTTAAACCAAAATATAATACATATAACATAATTTGTGGTGGACTCTTTTTAACCAATAGGCAACTACCCAGAACACTCCAGCAAGTATATAGAAAAAACTACCAATCACCCAGAACATTGTTACAACTGCACAGCAATTCCATTGCAACCTCCTAAATCTCTCTAGCAACAACAACATGCTAACTATCAGACAGAACTGTAGCAACCGCTTAACAACTCCCTGGCAACCACCCAGATCAACCTTGCATGTAATGTGGCAGTGAGTTTGCGTCACAGTTTGTTTAGAAACAATAAATCTCTAGTCTATATTTGAAATGATAGACTTTATAAAGGATGTGGATATTAACATTATCATGATATTGGTTTGTTAGTGTATGGGTGGCGCCAGCTGTGACATGGCAGTGATCAATTCATTTAATCCGCTGTATGAGATTTATTGTTACAGTGCAATATGATTAGATGACAGCACTGACCAGAAGAGAGAGAGAGGATGAAATAACTCTCACTGCAGTATAAATATAATGTCTGTTTTCACTACATTACAGAAAGAGTTTGATCTAGTGCTGCTGAAATGCGGCAAACTTTCTATTAGAGACAATATATATCAACTGCAAGGACAACATACTGTAGTCACATGACCAGACGTTTGACTAACAGCTACTTTAGTTGGTGGATTTATCTGAAATAGGTTTTACCACAATGAAAGACTGTCAGTTCTGCTTGTGAATTTTTACCAGCTATTAACGGACTCCAGCTAAACTGAGTATGTTATAAAGATTTGATGCCACTAACTTCCTCAAAAACACACATTGTATCAACCAAATGCTTTGTAAACATGAATGTTAAATATAACAGTCAACCAATCAGATTAGACCTTGCCAGACTGAGAGGGTGTTTTCCAGTTGTAGCTGCAATATGCATCAAAAGTCCAATGAATGAACTGTGGGTTAGGGTTAGTATATTAAGGTAAATCAGTGGCAAACTTGAGAACTTGCTGAAATTTGTTGAAATTTACACTCACAGCCCTGGTGTGAAGAGCTTTTTTGATTTGCACCCACAGACAAAAAGCTGAAGTTGCTGATTAATAGTTACAAATATGTAAAATGACATTCACATAAACAAAATGACAAACACAAATGTGTAGAACATATTTTCTTTTGCACTTCAGTACAACCGCAAGTCTGCGCCTTAAACCTCTCAGATCTGGCAGTACAAGTTCAAATCCTGGTGCTTTGACTTTTGATACTCTTTTCGCAATATTCCTGTTACAAAACTCAACAGTTCAAACCAATAAACAACGCCAGCCAGTGCGACTTGGTGTGCGAAAATAAATTTTTTAAGCATATGTATGAGTTATTGTTAAAACTGTGGATTGGCACAGACAAGAGAAGCAATGTTCTCTCAACCAGATACTAATCACATGACCTCAGTGTGTGCGTGTGTGTGTTAGAGATGGTCATTTTCAGAGAGACAGAGAGTGAGAGAGGCTAAAGAACAAACATCATACCATCATACACCAACATTTACAGAAAGCTTAAAATACACGTCTCATGTACTAAATGATCTGCTGTACAAAAACATGTTTTATAATTCATGAGTTTTTTTTATGAGTATTCATAAATCAATGAAAATTATCTTAACATGAAAAATATCTGATATTTACCCTGTCATTACAAACCTGTGTGACTTTTTATCTATATAACGCAAAAGAAGATATTTTGAGAAATGTCTCAGTGGTTTTGTGTCCATGCAATTGATGTCACCATTGCGAGCACCATTGTTGTTTGGTTACCATCTATCTTAGAAGATATATAAAACTTAGAAGATATATAAAATATCTTCTTTTTTATCTCTCAGAACCAGTAAAGTGATACAGGTTTGGAATGACTTTAGGGTGAGTAAATGATTTTTGTTTCATGTGCTCATACAGCATCTCTGTGTTCTTCAGCATAATTTCATCAACAGTTGCATTCAAACAACTGCTGCTTTCATGCACTTCTGTCCGCAACTTCAGCTGTTGACAAACAGAGCTAATCAGACTTTAAAATAACAGTGGACACAGAGAAGCACTCAGGATGAAAAGCAAAACAGACATTGGACCAAGCAAGTGCTCTCAAGTAAACTGACAGCCTGAACAATTAAGAGGAGGAGAGTTACATGGCCAAAAGAAAGAAAGACCTGTCCTGACACCCCACCACTTTGTATTGTTAGATGGTAATTTCCCTCTCTGTCGCTCTGCTCTTCCTCTTGGAGCGCTGCCTGTAATGGAGCTAATCTCCAGCCGTTTGTCTGAGCCACAGGAGTTTTGTCAATAACAATCAGCGTTCAGCTGGAGTAATTAAGGCCGAGCCTTTTCATTAGGCCAAGGGGGAGGGGCTTGTCTCTGGGGACAACCACCACAATTAGAAATGCAGGCACATGTTGCCGGGTAATTTCAAGCGAGGCAAAGATGGAGGGATGAAATAAGGGAGAAAACGAAGGACTTGTTTAGATTGAAGTGGGACCCTTTTTTCTTTTTAAAAGAGAGAGACTAATGGCATAATAAGCAAACACAATGTCGGAATGAACAAGGGAGGAATTTAGTCAAAAAAAAGAGAATGAATGCATAATTACAGAGGAAAGAATGGTTGAGGTGATGTTTACTTTACTAATCACAAAACACAAGATGACCCTTTAATTTGCTTAGTCTCAGTCTTAATGCAAGAGCAGAACTAGTAAAACCTCAATTTCACAGATTAATAGATTCATAGTATAAAATAATTTTTAGCATTTGTCTTTGTGATAAATGAGAAGCCCAAAACTTGAGTTCTGTCCATATAGAGAAATGACAATTGAGACAAATGAAGCTGAGAGGATTTATACCTGTCTACATCTATACAGTTGTTTACTTACAAAAGCTGTACACATGTGAATATGTACATGTCCATGTGTAATATGTACCAAAAAATATAAAAATGGTGCTTAACACTGAGCTATTCATCTGAATATGCATCTGAAAATGAATATGAATATCAACAATTAGACTTTTCAACACAGTATTTTTAAATTCAGTTGTATTTATATATCGCTTTTTACAGTGTTACATTGCTTCAAAGCAGCTTTACATATAATAAAAAACACAGAAAACAGAAAAATTATCACATACAACACGAAAAACAGAATACATGGTATTATTGCCAATATGTATTGTTCATTATAAGCAGTATATTAATAAAACTAATTAGGGATGCTGGAATTGTAGTTGGTTTATGAGGGTTGACTGAACTGATAATAACATTTGAATAAATGGACGTATATTAGAAATACCTGTCATTGTGTGTGAAGGCTTGTACCTCTCTCATTGGTCTAAAAGAGAGTAATGTATTCAGACTGCCTACTAAAACAGTAAATACTTCTGACACTATGCAATATTTAGTCAATTAACGTAATAGATGACAGGTATCATATTAAGCAAGATATGCCATTCCAGATTATATAGGGATGGCGCTTAGAAAGAAAGTAACATTTTATACAGGAGTATATGGGATTTGCAATAATACCATAAAATACCTGAACATTTAACAATGAAATAGAATTGAAGACAAAGAAATTGCTAAATAGTAGAGCCTTTAGGACTGTAATTAGATCATTACACTAGAAGCAATATTAACAATTTACAAAACACTAAGCTAAGTTAGATGTCAGCAGTCTTCCAGTAAACAAACCAACAGGGCGACAGTGGCAGGACACCAAAACTTAAATGATGTATAGATAGAGAAATAAAAACTCAATACAGTATAATGATTACCATGTTTACTCTGATATGTCTATTCAAACCTGCAAATAATAACAAGATCACTTTGGATGTGTTGGAAAACAGACCTTATCAATCTCCTTTTTTCTTTTTCCAATTCCACCTTAATTTCATGATTATGTCTTTATTCTGAGCCTTTATCAAGCAGTTGTCCCAAACTGATTGTTTACTCCACTCACCATCACATGTAGTTCTGTCAATCAGATCGACTGTAGATAAATCTCATCTGTGGACACCAGCTCTTTATGACCCAACACCTCTGTCATACCTGCCCATTTTCAACAAAACCTGCAAAAGTCAGTTTAGGTTTTGATGAAGAACACCTCTAATGAGAAATAAGGAAGTCCTCTTGATGAGGAAGTCTCCTGAACCATGGCCTGACACCAGTCCTGAATAAACCATCAAAAAAACTAAAACAGGTAAACACCAAGAAAAAAACTCTTGTTTTTTTTTTAAATGTTTTGAATAGGTAGATTTTGAATGGCCAGAAACACAAAGCGACTGCCTGATGGTGTTTCAAATCATTTCTAAATTTTGCATACTGTTTGCAAATTAATATGACCTATCTGAATTTCAGCTTTTTGTTTCTATTGGTAATGCATGTTTCCTGTTTATATACAGTGCTCAGCATAAATGAGTACACCCCCTTTAAAAAGTACGAATTTAATCAGTAGCTCAATGAACAAAAGAACAATTTCCAAACTTTTCACAAGGCTGAGTTTTATTGAACACTTATTTAACTCCATAACATGAAATTAAGGTTAATAATCTAACTTAATCACAAAATCTTTAGTTTTACTCAAATTGGTTGAAGCAAAAATGAATACACCCCGCAACAAAAACTACTACATCTAGTATTTTGTATGAGCACCGTGATTTTTAAGGAAAATCTTCTAGGCATGGAATGAACAAGTTGGCGACATATTGCAACATCTATCTTTTTCCATTCTTCAAGAATAACCTCTTTTAGAGCCTGGATGCTGGATGGAGAG
>JAZGTJ010011784.1:0-16546 GCA_036877575.1 Botia almorhae
AAAAAAAAAAATCCTGAAAAGGAATTTAAAACTGAGATGGGTGAGGGACCAAATGTAGTACACAAACAACAAAATCCTTTTCAGGAACACACAAGAGAAGCCTCCCCTTAGTGAAAATAATCAACATAATTGGCCCTCCACAGCTCTGCGGTCAAGTCTGAGAGACAGAGATGTCGCTTTTAGTCCCACAAGACAGCCCAGATCTAAATTAAACACACAGTTGGGGGTTAAGGAAGAGCCACTTTTCAACTTAAAGGCTTAGAATAATTTATTCACACAAGCTTTTGGCTCAATTTAGATCCATTAGGGAAATGTTTAGTATTCACCAATAAGTCATTGCAGGCTTCTCACCGCACAATCTGCCCTCTAGAACTTTTGCATATTTAGCCGTTTCCTTGCTGTCTGCTGAGTTAGCTCTGCCGAGAGAAGAAAAAGGGGTCAAGGCCCAGTAAATGAATACCTTATACATGGAGTACCTGCTGCTGTTTGTCTTCTCAACATGAGAAGGTGGTGATGGATCACTGCTGAATTACTGAAGTTTTGCTGCTTTAGGACCAAAGCCAAGAAAGTCCCTGAGACATTTGAAGTTTTGACTGAATGAATGATTGAAAACCCATGTAGAAGAATTCTTTATTGTGTTTTCTGCAGGGCTGTCTGCCTCTGGTGCTGATGTTTGATATCAAAGAGGACATTGAGGTGGAACCACAATGCATAACGTCTCTGATGGAACAGCTTGATGTTTTCATTAGCATCAAACCAAAACCCAAGCAACCTAGCAAGGTTTGCACACACACACTGAGTCTCAAAGACTGACTTTACCAAATCGAGACTCTTTCTTTACCACATACAATACATACAATAATACAAACAAACAGGCCTAGAAGCAATCTGCTGACTTTCTCAAATACCTCCCAGGATTTAGATGGAAAATCTGTGGAATTCTGTGGAATGCGTTTAAATATAATAATATGTGTTAGAGATGAGGTTACTGTACCCTTAATGGTAGCATTAAGAAATTTGTCAAAATATTTAATAACTAAACTCTCAAGTGGCTGGGGTGTGAAGAACCTTATGAATAATAGGCATTACAATTCTTACAGATTTTGTGTGAATCTGCATATAAGACATCATAAACACTAAAACAACATATTTCGTAGAGGTATTTCTCTCTCTCTCAGACAGAAGTCTCGTAAAACATATGTATGGAACATATAGGATTTGTGGGTGGCTTAGTGCCTGGATGTGGTAACTAGAAAGAATTTACAGTATTCGTGTTTTCATGTCAGTGGTCAATGGTGAAATCCTATCCTATGTTTTAGGCTGAAAGGAGACACTGTAAATTGTCAGTCTCAACACAAACCTATATTTTTCCATTTTAGTGATTTGTCCGTTGATGCCTCTGTATAAACAATCTTCTCTTCTTTCACACTTCCAGTAGTTCTCTTCAACAGTGCTGAATAGTATATACAGTACATATGCAAAAGAAGTATGTACTAGCAATTGACTAAGATAACTGAGGACATGTCGAATTACATCTTTAGAAAACATCCACTGTGAAACAGACTTACCACAGTTAACCACTTACTGACCTTCTGCTTGTGTCTCTTTGTGGTTGTCAGTCAGTGATCGTGAAGAGCGTGGAGAGGAATGCTTTGAACATGTATGAGGCCAGACGGTATCTGCTGGGTTTGGAGAACAGTGGCGTCTCAATGGTCAGCAGCAGTAATGGGCCTCTGTCTGCTCCGGTGCTCAGCTGCCCCACAGGCCTCGACATACTGGCCTCTGCTGGTCTCGGCCTCACCGGTCTGGGTAAGAGAACTGGGGAATTATGATGTAGTGACTACAAAGTATGTTTGGTGTACAAATCAACATTACTTGTAAATAAATTTAATAGATCTGTTTTAATTGTTCCAAAAACAGCTAGTCCAAGCTGTACAATTTTCAAAGGGCTAAAATTGAAATGCAAAAGTAAGTCTGAAACAAATTAGTATCACAACAAATCCTTATATAGTAACACCCTTACTATAAAACTAAGTGATATAAAGTACAGCTTAAGTTAAAACAGTGGCATGCTTATGTTGTTTAAAAGTAATTATTTTAAAAGTAAATTAATTTTTTACAATCTTTGTCTTAAAAAACGTGCTGCTATAGCTCAACTGTTAGATCATTGCATTAGCAGTGCAAAGGTTGTGGGTTCGATTCCCAGGGATACCCATGTACTGATAAATAGTATACCTTGAATTTGCTGTAAGTTGCTTTGGATAAAAAGCGTCTTCCGAATGCATAAATGTAATGTAAAAGTAATCAACTTTTTAAATACTCAGCTTAGTGAAATAATAGTTTTCAGTAGTAGTAAAATAAAGTAGTATATTATTTGCAAAGTATTTGCTTTCACTAAATGTGCAGGATATTGTTTTGACTATGTGGTTTATATATGTGTCTGACCTTTAGGTCTTCTGGGACCTGCAACCGCCTCTATGACCGGACCATCCACCAACTCCCTTCTGAATGCCCTCAACAGCTCCATCAGCCCTTTACAGACACCCACTTCTGGAACGCACAGCCCAAATCTCTGGTCCAACTCATTGGCCAGTCCGACCAGCACTCCAGGTAAATCAGTGAAAAGAACAGATCACCCTTGACAAGAAATGTGACACCTGGTCTGAACCGGGCTGTATGATATTGCGAGTATGATTTGAGCTGTGATATGTCAAACCTTAAGAGTTTTGTATTTTCAAATTAAATCTTTTTAAATGAATCAAACTTTATCTTATCTCTTTTTGGTTCACTTTAGTTATGATAAGGTCTCAATCCACTTTTCACTCACACTTTAGAGGCTCTTGAGATTTAATTAAAAAAATAAAAGATGTGTTGTTGAATTTTTTTTAATTTTTAAAAATATTTCTCACATGTCTTCTTAGATTTACATTTATTCATTTAGCAGACGCTTTTATCCAAAGCGACTTACAAACGACGAGAGCATTACACAGTTTCCCTTAAGAACCAACAAGCAGAGTCTACAAAGCTACATTTACAAGTGGATATTGTATTCTATTACTAGAGACAGGATGAACAGAAGGGTTTTTTTTGTAGAAAAGAATAAGCATTAGGGATTGGTCAGGTGTCTGTGAAACAGGTGTGTTTTGAATTGTTTTTTGAAGGTTGTGACAGTCTCAGCAGCTCGGGAGGAGGCTGGGAGTTCATTCCACCACAAAGTAAAAAAATAGGTAAAAGTTTTGGACAGTGATTTGGTACCTCGTTGTGGGGGAACTATTAGACATCGCTCGGTGGCGGTGGGAGGGGACATATGTCTGGAGGAGTGAGAGGTAGACATATATCCCCTGCCACCAGCTATGGTCAGTTAACGAGCGACGTCTAATCGTTCCCTCACAGCGATTACTTGAGGTAGATTACAACCCCGGTACTTGAGGTAGAAGGGAGAAGTTCCTTTGACTGTCCTAAAGGCAAGTGTCAAATATTTTAATTCGATGTGGGCGGCTACAGGTAGCCAGTGGAGTGACGTCAGTAGGGGTGTGACATGGGCTCTTTTTGGTTGTTTGAAGACCAGACTTGCTGCAGCATTCTGAATCATTAGCATCTTTTTCTGTCATATCCTTCAATAATTTATTTTATTTCATAGTTTAAAAATAACACAAGTCTACATCATGATTTAGATTTAAATAACATTAACTGGGCAGCCTCACTTAAATGTTTCATTTGTAATTTCTCTGTGTTGTGATGTAGGTTTCTCATCACCCTTGATGATCCACCCAGTTGCTCAGGCCACCCTAACCAGCATGCTACTGTCCGGAGTGCCGGGCTATACCCAGACAACGCCCTCTCCCCCGCCCGGCCTTGCCCCTATAGACCCCAAAGTCAATGGAGTCTCAGACTGCAGTAAAGCTGTGTCACCCCTCAGTAGCAAAGTGAGTTGAAGACAATTCTGTACACTTAAGTTAACCTTATTTCATTAGGTAGCAAAATACTAAACCAAATGATACCAGAATCTGATTAGTACTGGTTTTACAATTCGCTAATTAATTTTTAGTGCAATTAATTTTTAGTGCACGTATGAAGTCACAACTTTTGACAACCAGAAATTGTCCAAATATTTTTATATTTTTCTTCATTCTGAATAATATCTCTCTTGTTTTATTATTTAGAACATAACAAATTTCACAGTGAAGAGCATTCTTGAAGATTTACAGTACTTCTCATTTTGCCTCTTTGACAAACATATTATGTGTATGTGTGTTGTGTAGCAGCCCAGCTCCATGTACAGCATAATATCTACAGCGTCTTTGTCCGACAAAGTTCTGAACGCGGCTCACGGTGACTCTGTGCAGGAAGCCAACACTCACTGTGCTTCTGAACCGCTGTCCAGCAAGTCCAGCCAAGACCAAGGTCCGCTAACTCACAGCTCGGTGATATATCCTGATATGAACACGCGTTCAAAATGACAGTCATACTGTTTAATGGCACATTTCACAAGATTAAGCCTTGGCATGTGTCAAAATTGAGTAATTTTCTCTGTTAAATGCCAGTAAGCTTTGTATATACTGCAGTGTGCCACATAAAAGAACATTTCATACCTGGCACTTTCCAAGGTTAGATTAATTGAAAGATATATTGTGTTCCCCTTAATTTGATCGTAATGCAACCAGTGACTTTCACTATTGAATTATGTCAACATTTGATTAGCAAACCCTCCCTGACCTACTCTAGATTGGAAATAAAAATTGATTGAGTTTGGTCAGTGAAATTATAGATAAATATAAACTCTGTTCCAATTGGTTATACTAGTCTTTCACTGCTCTGTGGAAGTGGAAACTGTGGTAATACAAGACCAAGGTTTTCCATGCAACACCATTGTTGTGGTTGAAGTTATTTGATTTGGCTCTATGTCCATTTAGTCAGGAAATATGTGTGTTTTTACTTCCATATGAGATGAAGTCAATTAGATCCAGTTATTGCCTAGAAGTAATGATGGTAAATGGTCTGTTAGATTCTTTGATTTTAAGAGTGGTGCAGGAATACAATCTTAAACTGCTCAAGCAGAACATTCAATCTAGGGACATAAGGAAAGAATAACATTGCGTTCATGTGTGTGTTCAGGTTCAGATACATTTGTGGAGGTGGGCATGCCCCGCAGCCCCTCTCACTCTGGGAACAGTAATGAACTAAAGCAGATGTTGGCGTCCTGTAAGACGACCTCAGGAAAGAGACAAGCCCTGGAGCTCTTACAAGGCACCAAGAACTCACTATTACAGTATGAACACACACCCGAACACACACAATCACACAACACATTGTTCAACACACCTAAACACAATCACTCAACATACACTTGAACACACAGTCATGTATCACAAACACACACACAATTACTCAGCACACAACTGAACAAGCAGAATTACTTACACACCTGAGCACATACAATCAATCAACACACACCTGAACACACATGATCACTCAGCACACACCTGAACTTGCACAATACTCAACAAACATTTGATCACATGATTAGTCAACACACACCTGAACACACGATCGCTGAACATACATCTGATCTTTTATCTATTTCTCAACATTTTTGTTTCTGCCTCCAGTTCAGACTCTCTGTTATCGGACTCTGACTCCAGCACTTCTGAAAGTCCAGTGGCTGATAAACGCGCTCCAGGCAGCGAGCGAGCAGCAGAAAGGGCTGCCCAGCAGAACTCAGACAGAATCCGCCTGCCGCCCCAGTCCTCCTTCCCCAACATGCAGGTGATGAACTCTTCCTCACACTCACAATCTTTGCGTCACTCATGTTTTTCTCTGAAGATTTAAAAAGCTTCCCTCAGTTCCAATAACAATTATCAAATTATTTTAAGAAGGCATGGATATCACATGTACTGTGGCTGTCAGCTGACACTTGAGATTCAGTTTAACATTGCACATGAAAAAATCTCTGTGATCTCATACACTTTCTCCCAGGACAACACTGTGTTGCTGAAAATACAGAACAACTGAACACTAGTCTGTTCCCCTATGTCTGGTAAATGGTTTTGACAGCATAAGGCAGTGTTTACCATTTGCCCTTCTTGTACTATAAACTGAGTTGGCAGGAGAAATGAGGGGTATAACTCCTAAATCCTTTCCAGCAGCTTGAACATAATTGGGTTTCTCTCAATTCCCTTCACAGGCTTTTGACTACGAGCAAAAGAAGTTACTGGCAACCAAAGGTATGTGATCAACCATTCAAATCATAGTTTAAGTTATACACCCAGCATTTAAGAATGGCTCCCACCCATCTATACTGTTAACAATTCAGCTGGTAGGCAGTTTGGGGAAATTGGAAACTGGATATGTTTAGTCTAGTGTGCCAGCAAAGAACAGGCAGTACTACAGTGTCTTCATACACTGAATGTGAGCAGTGTTTCATTAAAGCCTGTTTCACATTCACTGTAAATAAAGGTGCCCATGTCCTGTGTCCAGTGTTCATACTATAAACTGTGGGTCTGAGAATGAGGAATGTACCCAATCAGATTCTCACCCTCACAGTGTAAACACTTTGTTAACGATTTATGTTGGAACTGTATTGAAATGTGGCGCAGTTTTATTATAAAGCTCTGTGTTTTTGCTTGATTTAGCACAATGCTGGGAGATTGGCAGGACTTCTACATGGGTGTATCGCATGGATGAAAGTCAAGAAATATCATATATTTATATTTCAGAAATATCTTATTTCACTTTAAATCAAAAGAAAAAAATTTGAAACAATAGTTTCCATTAAGAAATGTAAAAATCTATTTTTTTTGCGTTAGAGTTTCATTATGCAAACTTTCCCCAAAATTTTCATTACACAAAATCTTGTGTAAAATGCTTGTTACTGTACAGTTGTAAGTATACACAACATTTGATGTTCTAAATTATATTACAAAAAATAATTGCTTCTGAAAAAGATGATTTCCATTACTGTAATACAGTAATAATAATATTATAATATGTTTTAACAGTAATGAGAAATTGTAATGGAATGTGTTCCATTCCATTTTCAACAACTTCATAATGCGAAATATCTTAAAGGTCTAAATATAAACTTTTTTTTGTTTTTGCTAAATATTTTTTTGGGGGGGGATAAATAGGACATAATCTTCACCCATATGGATGATTTCCTGAATTAAATATGTAAACAGCCTGTGAGCTCCGTCTGACATCTTATTAGTTGATTAAATATACTTTCTGCTCTCTTTCTGTTTTTGTTAGCCATGTTGAAGAAGCCAGTGGTAACAGAGGTCCGCACCCCCACTAACACATGGAGTGGTCTTGGGTTCTCAAAGTCCATGCCTGCAGAAACCATTAAGGAGCTGCGCAGGGCAAACCACGTGTCCTATAAACCCACTATGTCCACAACGTATGAGGTAAGCACAAGTTCAGGTTTTCTATGAAGTGCTTTGAAATGACTGGTCTGACAATCAGTTAGCTCTACAATGTCTGTCTGTGTGTTAATACAAGGTTATGTGTGATTCTGTGTTGTGTTTGTTGTATAAGGGGTCTCCTCTAGCTCTGTCGCGGTCCAGCAGCAGGGAGGGGGTGGCGAGTGGCAGTGACTCTGAGAACTGGAGAGAGAGGAATGGGAGCGGGCTCCCAGCACACAGCGACTTCCCCTCGCCCATCAGCCCCAAAAGAAAGCAAAACAAAACAGGTAAGATCTTCAATCATCATGTGTGTTTAAAGTTTACATACACTTTATGATAAGTGATTTTTTTGCCCAATAAAATAAAATATGCATGTTTGCAGAGCTAAAGAGTTTGTTAACATGGCACACTGTGATCACTGTTTTAAATGTGTTTTTGGTCTAGAGCACTACCTGAGTAGCAGCAACTACATGGACTGCATCTCCTCAGTGACAGCAACTAACGGCTGTAATCTCAACACGTCATTCAAAGGGTCTGATCTGCCTGAGCTCTTCAGCAAACTGGGCCTTGGAAAGTACACTGATGTCTTTCAACAGCAAGAGGTACATCTGATTTCTGTTAGCATGAGTGATATGAGAGAAGAATAAATGCATTTGTCAATGATGTCTGACATTCAGAGCCTTTGTAAATGGATTAACCTGTCCCCAGTTATTGTTCTCATCAGATGTGATGGTATTAATATCCTGAACATGTCCCCTGTTAATGACTAAGGTTATAATAATGCACCTTCCAGCACAGGGCCAAAGAAGTCCAGTGAAAAAGCCAAATACATATTTATGCAATTCACGCAATATGCCAAGCTCTTTATTCCTAGATGTTTTCATTGTGAGTTCAAAATGTGGTTCTGGCCTTTATCCTGTAAACAGTTAATCAGAATGTCAGAGAGACACTGGCTGGTGTAGAGTAGTTAACGCACATGGTCTTGACACGTTAGAGGGTTGGGCAAAATACAGAATTTAGGAATTGTTTTACTTTCCATTTGTGAGTTAGCATCTGAATTGAATTGGCCACACCACACAAGATGCTGAATTGAAATGACAGGAAGAGGAATTTACTGAATTAAAATTCAAAGAAATTCAATACAGTCACACAACAGAAGATTTTCATTTGTCCAACATAACAAAATAAGCAGGAATAGAAAATGTTCATGGTTACTCTTGTTCACCTTAAGTTCAAGGCTCTGGTGTTTTAGAATATTCTCGGAAATTATGTTTCACCACATTGGTCACCACAATTTTACAAAGATAATTTATATTATATAACGCATTGTATATAGAAATTTATAGAAATTGTATATAGAAATCTTGTATTTCAAGAAAGTATCTAATAACAGGATCATTCTGCTTTCTTACATTCAAATGTGAATTACAATTCAGCATGCTATTAGCAAATTGAATTTAAATTCCTGGGTTGAACTTAATGTTTTAAGGGGTTTTTAACCTCGTTCTGAATGTCAGACAAATCCGGGTGCTTATGTAGGGGGCAAGGGTTTGATTATCTCATGTTCCAATCCCACCCAAACCAGAAATGACCTTATGGCCAAATTATTAGACCAAAAAATGATTTCTGTTTTATTTCAGATTGACCTCCAGACATTTCTCACTCTGACCGATCAGGATCTAAAGGAGCTGGGCATCACCACATTTGGAGCCCGCAGAAAAATGCTGCTTGCCATCTCAGGTCAGTTTATTTCTACACAACCAACCAGGAAAATCATCATATCGAAAATAGTTCATATCGATACCAGTTACATTTTGCAATTCTTAATGCTTCAGCAAAAACAAATATGCAATTGAACACAGTCCTTTATTTATATAAAGCATACTTATATAAAGCATGCTTTCATGCTTTTTTTGTATTACCTGTCTTTTTAACAGCTCTCTTGAAAAGTAACACTATACTATGTATACTGCTTGAATTGGTCTGGTTTGTGCTTGTGTGCGTCTTTGGAGGGTGGGGTTTTAGAAAGTCTGTTTAGAAAGTTTTTGTCAGCAAATAATGCTCATAGCACCTTTAAGATTTCCACAACATTCAAATGAGCATGTTTAGAAGTGGCCAACTGTCTTGCAGTAACAAATGGAGCTGACCATTTTTTATTTTGGTATTGATTAATATTGTTTTTTTAATCTCCCTACATACAACACATTAATAACAACTATAATAGAATATAGACAGATGGACTCACAGCAACAAGCAATACAAGATTTCCCTTTTTTATTAACTTCAAAAATTCAGACAGCTGCAGTCTATCAAGACAGTGATTATGATTTATTGAGGTTTAGGAATGAAACTGGATTTGACTTCCATACTTATAAAACATCTGAGGATTGACTGACTGTCCACTTCCCAGGATGACAGCAAGTGGCAATGACAACTCATGACCGCGAGAACAGCTGTGATGCGTTTGGACCACCCACTGCTTAAATCACCATAATGATTTCCTGCAGTCTGGCAAGAATATTTACTAAAACAAAACATTGTTCCTGTTTTATCAGCCGAGTGGTTTGGGATTAAAACACAGTTCTTGAGGTTGAGGCAGCTCTTTCACTGTCAGAAGTGAATTTATGGCATGGCTGAGATTCCCAAATGCAGAGGTAGGAAAAGGACAGGAAATGACTGCAGGCAAGTGTTTATTTCTCCAACTGAGCTCAGACGACATACAAAAATCTTCTGTAATGTGGATTGATGCTGGTTTGTGCTTAAATAAAGAAATGGCCTCTCTTGTTTTTGTCCTGTGCAATAAAAACAGGAATGGGAACTTTGGCTTTGTCAAGCACACTTACCGTAATTGAGATCTGTCATAAAATATAACACAAACACTTTGTTCCAGAACCTTGTCAGCTGCTTCATAGGCAGCATACTGATCCATCATAGATCCCGACACCATTTTGGCAGCATAACATGTTTCTTTTAAGGAATATGCCACCCCAGAATGCATTGCAAAGAGATTTGTCAAAAATTCAGGGCTGGTGGACAAATCGAGAGAAACATTGATTATAAATATACTTTTGAGTCAATTAATACCTTAAAGCATTAATATGGTAACCCATACTTGAAATGTGACCTTTGCATTTAACCCATACCAGTGAGGACTGAACACACACACACTGCAAGTCATGAACACACACGCATACACACACACACACACACACAGTGGGCAGCACTTCAGCGCCCAGGAAGCAGCTGGGGTGCCTTGAGGTGCCTTGCTCAAGGGCATCTTAGTTATTTCCTGCCAGCAGTGGGTCCCCAACTCTCTAACCATTAGGCCATGACTGCCCCTGCTGTGTAAACTATTAATATTTAAACCCTTTTTTTTGTTTTGACAGAACTGAACAAGAACCGGAGGAAGCTTTTCGAACCGCCCAACATCCGTTCCTCATTCCTGGAAGGGGGCGCCAGTGGTCGGCTTCCACGACAGTTCCACACAGACATCGCTAGCGTGAGCGGCCGCTGGTAAACCCATGCTAATGCCAGCCTGTGGAGAGTCCACTTAACAGAAAGACCAAACTGCACAAATACCCATTCCCAACTCATTCCCAAACTGACAAACAATACTGGACCAAACCCGGACCTTCTGAAACTGTGCCAAAAATATGTCCATAAAACAGAGGGCGAAGGGCCAAAGGGTTCATGTTAAATGTTATATGCAGTATGATACATTATGCAGTATGGTACTGGTGTTTAAATGAAGGATCATCTGAGCTCCTGCACTGTGCTTGTAAATGGAGCAGTCTGAGTTGTATTTATGTGCTTGTCTTAGGCTTTGTCATACTAATTCTTTGCACTTTAAGAATACTAAGTACTTTGTCTATGGACAGATGTTTGTCTGATCCGCCTGACTAGATGCGCTTGGATCTTACTTAAAGCACTTACATGGATATCAAGCCAAACCCAAGTGTTCTGCACAAAAATGCTGAAGATAAACATATCCAGAAGGGAATCTCAAGCCACTGCTATACTGCAGTTAAATCTATTTCTATTTTTTCTATATGAAAACGAGGCCATGAGGGATAGATGTACAGTTATTTCAATAGGTTAAACTTTTGATGAGGGATTAATTTCCAAAACAGCCAGTTGGAAAACCAGAGTTCTTTGACTATCAATTTTCTTCCCCAGTAGGGTTAGCAGGTCCTGGATCTATGATGTTACATGAGTGCTAGCTGTGGCAGCAGAGCCTGTCTTAGAGAGGAGCTAGCACTAGGGTTTACTATTGTTTTTTATGTCCTAAGAAGGCTTGCATTAGTGTTCACTATTACATATTGTCCTGAGGAGAGCTGGCACTATTGTTCACTATTGTTTCATGTCATTGTGTTTTAAATGGACACATTGACGTTAAAAAAAATTGTGCCATGATCAAATATACACACGTGCCTGTGAATGAGAAAAAGATTACCAACATCACTGTGTGTGTGTGTTCTTGTACCACATGTCCACACAGGGATGCTAAAAGTCACATTTTACATTATATTTTGTCAAAAATACATTGTATTTTCTCAGCATTTATCCTACAGTACATGTCTTAACTTATTGTGGTTTACTTTAACTGCTTTCAAGCATAAATCTGTCTCTCAATACTGCCTCTGTGTTATCCACTGACAGAAGTGCAAATTACAACTTCTCTGTTTCAACCACTTTCCTCAATGCCACAGACCACAAGTCCTAAAAACACAACCTCACCGATCACATTCCCCCAGCTGAGCGCTTTAAGAAACCTTCGAATTCTTCCTGATTTGATCATGGTTTAATCCACAGCTTTCCTCCGATCTACCTCCCTATTTCCGCCTGCCACATCTTCCTGCATGCCACCAAAGTCTGCACATATTTTCTGGAAGTTATAGACTTCCTGTGATGTCCAAAGGGGTTTGTTTGCTGTTGCGATAGTCTTCTCTTACCATCGTGCCACTGCGCTTCCTCTGTGTTCTTCAGATAGTTTCAATTTTAACTGACTTGGTTCTAACATTCTAAAGCTGTGAATGTTGCCAGATGTTCTCTGGAGGATTCTAACCACCAAGTGCCTTTTGTTTTGCACTGACAGTTTTTCCAAAATAATTGAAGACTATCAATCTCTCAAAGGTACAGATGTTTTACTAGGAAGTACCACTCACAGAGTAAATCTTTCAGTGCATTGCTTTATCACTACATGTATGGTATATATTTAGAGCGCCCATTTAACTCTTGAGTACATTCAATATGTACATCATATGTGTTAGAGGTACTATTTAAATGTGTACTGTTGTCTCGTCTTAATACAATTTGATTACAGTCTTGTTTTTGGTAGTTTGCTTGATATTTTACAGACTATAGCAGTCAATTAGAGTATCTTTGTTTTGTTTTGTTTTATTTTTGTCCAAATCAAATTAGGACTGACAAGTGAGTGAAACAACAGCTCTCTGTGTTACCTAAAACTTTAATAGTAATAATTAAACGCAACAGACTATGCAAAGAGTCACTTTGCCATTTTAGGTTTAAATGTTTTAGCTTAAGCAAATATTATGTGGTTTATTGTTTCATATTTTTTGCAAATCAGTTTTGTAGACTGTTTTCAGTATATTGCTATCTCCATATATCTTAGATTAGTGCCTTTGTATGCATCAAATGCTAGTTTAGCAAGAGATCAACTTTAGTTCATTTGTGGAATTGTTTTCTTCTCTGAGAGGGGAAATAAGGGAAAATAAGAAGTCTTAAAATTCTGACATGGCCTCCAGACCAGGAAGGCCACTTTTTCGCCAAACACATTTACTGAGAGGTGACTGTGCAGCATAAAGGGATGTGGAAGCACATAATTAGTATTCTTCTGCCAAATGTTCTTTACTTACTTTATTGTATGTGAAGTGGCCAGTGCCTTGGGAAAGACTTTGAAGATCTGTGTACTTACAGCAGATTTTGTAATATACTCTATTGTAATGTCTTTTGATATTAGGTCATACATTTATATAATTACCATAAAACATGGTATTGCTGAATGTTCTTTATAAGTTGGAAGTGTTGTTACAAAGGAATAAAGTGTATACAAACCTTTTCCATCTGTACTACTGTTGTGTTTCTATGATGCACATATACAACACTGAATGCCATTATAACTTTGACTGCCGGTAGTGTTTTGTAACTTTTGTAACAGCTTGTGCTTTTTAAAAATGCGTTTATGCAGCATTGTTTATATGTTACGTAATAATGAATGTTCGGAAAATATGTGACTGAAGAGAATCTAGTGACGGTGGTGAGAAAGACATAAATGATGTAAAATGTGCTTTGTGCACAACACACCCAGACAGAGCAGATCCTTATGAGACTAACTGATTACAGTATGTCAGAAATATGCCAGTGATGTCAATGTTGCTTTACACACAAAGAGAGGGACTTGTAGGAAATGGATTTTTCTTTTATCTGTTTTCATGTCAAAGGTATTTATCAGTCTTAAAACAAAGCAGTGTTGTCTTAAAACTGGGTGTAACTGTTTTTATATTTTGTTTGATTGTGTTTATTTTGCATTATCTCAGCAGGTACTCTAAATCAGGCCTGTGTTTGCCAAATTTCCTTCAAAAGGAATCGGACAGCTTGTGGCTGGAACAGGGAAAAAAAATTATTTCCCTCTGGCAGGATTAAATTCCAGCTTTTGAGTCCTGCCACATTTTCTCAGTTGTGGATACAATGTGAAGGGAGAAAGAGAGAGAGAGTCCAGAGGTCAAGCGGAGGATGAAATCTGTTTATTTCACCACATCAACAGATCCACACAAGTATGAACTCATAAACAGAAACATTAGCTGAGCTAAAGCTATGGGTATGATCAGCAGTATAAAATTGTATGCATTTTTAGCCACGTTTACCCATCATACACACTTTTATACTTTTGGTGTTATATATTTATTATTCAGTATTTCAGGAAAGAATTATTGATCCGTTTGGAGGTTTTACATATTAGTTAGGAAATGAAAAGATATTATGTTCATTTAGCATTATTTATGTACAAAATTAAATAAAAATATAATATAAAGCAACTATAAAATATAAACTCTCAATGAAGTTTGACTATTTATTTCACTTATTTAAATCGTTTATATTGTTGTGTCCAATAGGGGGCGCTAATGTACGAATTCACGAATGTAATCTCATTGGCTTCAGACTGTGAGTACTCTGTAAATGTTAAAAGAACGTTATATACCTGGACTTCATCCAACACCTGCCTCTGTGTATTATCATCCCTCACAACTGTGATTTGCCATATTTTTGCATTCTCTATGTACTCAAGCACCTTATTTACATACAGAAGGCTGTTACCAGTGTAGAGGAAGTTACTTTTAAACAAGTCAAACTACCCTTTATAAAGCTAGTTAGCTGCATTATCGGAAAGTAGGCTACATTGGGACTATTTAATAAGATATTTTTAGTCACATACCACAATAATACACAATAATTATTTAATTTTTATTAAATGCAATAAATGGATAACGTGTTGTTAAATAGTTATGCATGATAGGAATTATTTCCTTACTTCCTCCCTAAAAACACACAGATAATGTAAAATTTGTTTTATATAACTAGTGCTTCTAAAGTGAACAGAGCTTCACTGCTAAGTACATCCATTACCAGCATTAAACCCAAAAACAAATCTTTGTATTGTCGCACTTAAAAATAAAAAACTTGAATGTTTTTACAGCACATGCTGATTTGATCTGTTCATGGATTGCACTAGGAATCATTGTGAAACATCCTCCATCATAAACAGTGCTGACCCCCAAACTCTCTTATGTCAGTAGCCACACTCAGGACAGAGGAGAGGGTCTTGCAGTAGATTATGGGAAATCAACTTTAACAAGCTTTATTTCTACACTTTTTTCCACCATGATCTTGATATGACCACAAACAAAAAATTTAAATGTCAGTATAAATAAATAACTAAATAAATATAAATAAATAACTTTGTCAAATTGTTTTGCTTCACAATTTACTGTCCACATGGTCTAAAATAATGTAGGTTAATATATTGGCAGGTTCCTATTGTAAATGTTCTTCAGAACCAAAACAGAGAATTTTTCAAAACTGTCATTCTGGTTTTTGATCTAACAATGGTAGTGAATTGTGACACTCTTCTGAAGGTTTATAAGGACATGTCAGTTTCATAAAATAATTACATGTGACATGTCATAATATTGCAAGTGTTCTGAAGGCATATGAATGGGTTTGGTAAAAAATGAATTAAAATGTACATTATTTTATAAAACGTCATTTTTGTACAGTTTAATTTTTTACAGTACTTTTTTGTATTTTAATGTACACATACACAAGAGCACATACAGGTATGATTCAACAACAGCAGGTTTATTTGCATAGAAGATAAGACAGACGGATAAAAGTAGGTATGTACGTAGCAGATCTGAGTTATTGAACGCTTGCGTTTATAAAGGGTCCTCTTTCAGGTTTACATGGAGAATGGAAAAAAAAGTGTGGAGCAAGCGTGGTTAAGTAGGCTTGAAGTTAGGCAACGGTAGGTACGGGTGATTAGCAAGGACTTTCCACAAAGTAAGCCCTCCTGTCTGTGGTTGAAAGCCTATGGCAGCCAAGAGCCAACTTCATGTCATCTGTCCTAATCCTTCTTGACCTCTCTGCTGCTTTTGACACAGTAAACCACCAGATCCTGTTATCCTCACTCTCCAACCTGGGCATCTTTGGACCGGCACTGGTTCAGCTCATATATCGCAGACAAATCCTTCAAGGTATCATTAGGAGGTGGGCAGTCCAAGTCACATCAGCTGACCACAGGGGTCTCACAAGGATCAGTTCTTGCTCCTCTTCTCTTCTCTTTTCTTCTCGATATACACAGCTTCTCTAGGTGCAGTCATTAAAGCACATGGCTTCTCATACCACTTCTATGCAGATGATACACAGCTTTACTCTTCATTTCAGCTGGATGACCCCACCATTGCTGCGCGGATCTTCGCTTTCTATTTAGATATCTCAGCCTGAATGAGAAAATGGCACCTTCACCTTCTCATCATTGCTGTATACATACCGCCCAGCGCGAATGTAAAAGACGCGCTCTGTGAACTGTATGGGGCTATTTGTGAACTGCAGAATTTAAACCCAGACGG